>CM076573.1:559739078-559808986 GCA_034641835.2 Pinus albicaulis | reverse complement strand
AAACTTGAGGGTAATAAGCACCTTGCGGTTGAGAAGGTGGACCCAGCTGAGCAGGTTGAGCAGGCTGCTGAGTGAGTAAACCTGGCTGACTATAAGCGGGTAGAACTGGCTGCTAAAATGATGGAATCGGCTGAGGAGTAGGTTGAATCAATCGCTGAGTTGGTTGAACTGAGTACTGAGGGCCACCAGGCTGCCCTTGTGGGAAAGGTTGGCTCGATGGTTGCGATGGACCAGGTTGTCCCTGATAACCAGGTTGACCCGGAGGAGGAGCGTAGGGTTTTCCTTGTGGCACAAAGTTTTTGCCATACGAAACGTGTGGCGGCGGTTGTGGTGCCAAAGGTTGTCCCTATGACGGGTAGTTTTTCCCCCCAGGAGCATTATATGGTCTTGATTGATTCTGAGGCTGACCAGACAGACCGTAGGGCTGATCATGTGGGACCAAAGGTTGACCTTGTGAAGGTTGGCCTTGTGGACCGTAAAGTTTTCCCTTCGGACCAGAGGCATGGCCTTGTTGAGCTAAAGGTTGTCCCAATGAGGGTTGTCCTTGCAAGCTAGAGGGTTGTGCATGCAAGGTAGGTCCAAGATGAGAAACGGTCTGATAAGGATCATAAACAGCTTGATGAGGATCAATAGGAGGAAAATAGACAAGATTACCATACACATCATAATGACGTAGGAATGAATAAATGAGATTACCGACAACATCTTAGTGATGGAATCGAGGATTACCAAGAGCTTGGAGCGGCTGAGAACCCTGAGAGTTTTTTTGCTGAACAACCAACAGATAATATTCAAAATTAAGGCCGCCAGGAATCACTGGGGTAGTGGAAACTGCACTAGAAGAAGGTGGGGCCTCTGCGGCACTAGATTGTGATCTACTATGATCGAGATTAATAGGCCACATAGGATTGAGAAAAATAGACCTGCGAGTGTGAAAAGATCCTGATGACTGAGTGGTAATAATTGGTGTGGATGAAGCCACACAGATAGTTGGTTGGACTAAAACAGATGTAACAGTAACTGATGAACCAGGTGTCAAAGGTGATAGTCCTAACGAAGGGAGGACTGAACTCTGAAGAGGAGTTAATGTACTGGATTGTGCTATGGATGCATCACCAGACATAATCTGACTCAAGGACCTATATCCAAGATGAAGTGACACTGATGGTGGAGAAGACTGAGTAGAAACATGAGGGACATCTTCAGGAAAAAGCTGATATTCTTTTGTAGAAACAAACATTCCTTCACTACCAACAGGACTAGATGAATCCATGTCTGACTCCGCCGTAAGATCTTCGAAAAGACTACGGGGACTAGGAGGTACAACAACAACAAAAAATGGTGAGCTCGATGTAAAAGGAGGAAAATCTACTTCTTCCCCAAAACTAGACCAAGCACCAGAAGGAGGCCAATTGAATTCAACTGGCTCTTCAGGAGGAGATCGAGTAGTAAGAGGCAGGACAGATGGGAGAATAGGCTGTGAAAAATCGATAGACCTAGTGGACTGAGGGGTTTCAAAAGAAACTTTCGGGAAAGAACTACCATGAGGAGGCAGTGAGGATGACGAAACTGGTGGTTCCGCCACCATGACTGTATATCAAAAAAGAAAGGAAAAAGATAACCAATTGAAGGCTCCAAGATCAAAACTAAGGAAAAAAACAACACGCCAAGTAATAAAACTTTTAAGGGGCGTGTGATCATAGGTGATTAATTTTATGACACTGAAACCAGATTTTGTTGTTTCATATTTTAAGAGTCGAGAAACAGGAAAAAGATGACTCTAGTCACTTTCAATTTTAAATGAGAGTGAAAGGAAAAGTGCTCGATAATCTCTTCTCTTTTTAAAGATTCATGAAAATATCAAAATGACTACTCTGGTACTCTAAGCAAGAGGGTATACCAGGTTTCCGTGAACTGCCATATACACCTTAGTGATCAAATGAAAGAGAAATGACCAAGGACTTAACGTACGTGCAGGTAGTCTCCCCGAATGCTGTGTTCGGTGTATCACGGTTACAGGGCGGAAGACTCAGCTTCCTATGGATAAAAGGAGTGCAACCTAGAGGGGTCTCCCTTTATATACTCGACGGTATGGGGAGCACAAGTCCATACTAGCGCTGTCTAAAGCCAGATGGCGAACAACAACTACTAGGTTTTAAGACGCTGGAACACGTCTCTAGCCTAGACCACTAAAAATATTGTGTTAGGTTTCAATGCTTCCTTAGGTTAATTGAATGAATTTTAAAGTTGATATTGGATTATGTTTCAGTTTCAAGGCCTTATCGAATTTGGATCTCAAATTTCCTAAATGCAAGCTATATGCAAATGAACATAATTTTTGATTCAATGAATGCTAGTTACGATAAGGATAGAGATCTTTCAAACAATAGAAAACAATGAAAGTATGCAAAGAAATCCACTAATGAATCTAACACAATCAAACAAAAATGAAACTCTTTCCTAGACTATCAAACGCTAGTTATGCAAAAGAGTATTTCACTTTGGATGCAAAAGAAAGAATGCAAAATATGTTTTTTTTTTTTTTAAATTTTTCAATGAAAAGAAGTACATGATGCACTAATTACATGAAAAATGAAAACAAACACTAGCTTGAGTATTGTGTAAGAATCGAAATTGAATGACTTAATAAAAAACAAAGCAAACACAAGAAAGCACTCAAACTAATGCTGCAATCTTCCAAATCAAAAGAAAGTTTTCAAAACGACCCAAAACAAGCAATGTAATCTATGCTTGGAGCAACTAGGAGAAGAATTAGTTGAAAAACGAAATGATCATTCAATCAAAGAAAATACTCAAAAGGATCAAGAAAACTTAGTGCAATCGACCCGAGAATGAGACTGACAATAATCACAAGACTTGATTTCCAAATAGAAGGCTCAGTGCACCAAGACACTTAGAAACCCTAAGGCCTTAAACTAGACTGATAATAAGACGGAAAAACGACTGAGAAAAAAAAGTTGACAACAATCAAATAGTCCCAAAGGCATAATTACACATACAAAATAACCTAAAGGCAAGCACAACTGACCAAAAAACTCATCAAGGAGGTCAAACCAAATCCTATAGGATTCGGCGCGACTGTAAGGCTGTAATCCGTGCCAAACAGGGGTTGGTGCAACAGCAACAAAATCAACCTGTGCCAATTGGCGTGACTGTTCAAATGAAAAGGGCGCCAAGCCGGATAAATATGGGAAAAAAGGAAAAACCAGAATCCAATGAGAAGAGGTCAATCTTGACACTCTGGAGCTGAACAAAGGATATAAACTAAGCAAGCAAACTAGAAAAAGACAGATAAAAAAATCAATGATTGAAATTGACCCAACAAGATGAAACGACAAACTCACACTGATCCCCAGCGGAGTCGCCAATTTTTTAAGCAGGTAAATCCTCTCCGCGGACAAAGATGATCCCTCTAGCCCTAGAGTGAGTCTAGAAACAAAGAGACATGCTAGAGTGTTGATTCCTAATTACTGAATGAAAAGAGGACACGGTAGATCGACCTACCTAGAATCCAACGCTGTCGTCGTGGCTGTAGTGGTGGTGGCCTCTCGCTCCTGCCTAGGCAAGTCACAATCCTTCTACAGTCATGCTCAGATACCTACACATAGAACATCAAACAAGAACAACATATGACATAATAAGTTCATTCATAACTACTAGCCAGTCAAAGAGGGCTAAGCATATTGCATTAAACATCTAACATAATACAAAATGGGAACCAAACAATAGTCACGTATATGTATTGATAGAAGGAAGAGTTACAACCAATGCTTTGACGTCGCAGTCTCCTCCAGCGGGGTTCAGTTGAAGGGAGTCTTAAATGCTCGTCAAGTAATTTGGACGGGATGAAGGCATGGAATCAAGCTCTCTCAACGTAGTTCCTTCTTATTCTATCTCTTCAATAGTTCAGCTATAGTATAGTAAATTCTCCATGTTCAGCTAGCTTATGCAAAGAGAGATAGCTTCTTTTTATAGAGGAAAAGGAGGAGGTTAGGATCCTTACAAAGGTGGGAGGGAGGCCTATCCTTTAGGAAGTTCCCATAAGAGGTGGAAACCATAAACTAAAGGAGGGAATCCATGGTTTATTTAGTTTAACCACTCCCAATGACTCATCCTCGAAGTTGTTCGAGTGGAATCTCCACCTCTATTTTTAAAAAACACTCCATAAACAGCTCGACGCGGGTGGATAACTGAGACAGAGTGCCAGCTAGCACGGGGCCTAGTGTTAATACTCCTTTTCGGCGCGAGGGCATAACTGACTACTCGCGCGAAGGAAAAAACAAGGGTTTTTGAGTCTCTGCTCAGGGAATTGTCAACCAAAGGAATATTACTCTCATGTAAAGGGATACAATGATGGTCTTTGCAAGGCATGACACTTCTTATTGATCACATAAATGACCCTCCAATGGGCGAGATGGGGATTGCAGCAACAGTGACAAAATTCTGTGTAAAAACTCCTCACAAACAGATCATAAATCAATACACCAGTATTATCACGTGGTTAAAATCCTCGAAGAGGGAAACAATCCACGACCTGAGCCAACATGACCACTTCAGGAAATTATTAATATAAAAAGGAAATTTTACATATGTTTCTCTCATAAATGGCTACCAGACAAATGACCCTCCATGCTATTTAAATAGATATCATGGACCAATAGGGTGCTAAGCCACGGATAAATTGCCGTTAATACCGAGGAGAGAGTGAACCATCAGATCACTACAAATTGTGACCGTCAGATTATAAGTTACACATGTATATAGTAAAGAAACACACTTTACCTAACTCTACACTAGACTAAGTTATTCTTAACTGTTTCCTATGTGTCAGAATATCCTAACATGGCAGCATGGAGAGCTTGCCACCTACCAGGGTCAAGTGTTTACATCATCCTATGAGTCTATGTGGCATGTCTTGAAGACATCATGAGGTTATCAATTGAAGATCCACTTAAATCATAAGAATTATCATCCTATTTCTAAGAGTTTCAAAACTATTTTCCTCTATTTAATTTATAAATTAGAGGAGGTTAAAGAGTTGTAACCGATCCACCCAGAGGCTCAACAATCACAAACGGCAGTTACCAAAATCTTCCTATAAAATTGTAAAACTACAAGGTTATTAAAGGGACTTTTGATATTTTATTGATTTCATTTTAAACTAGAGTTAGAAGGATGGTACTTTTGTACTCACCATTGTAATATTTAAAATCCTAAAATGTCTTTGTTGGAATTGTATGGTTGCATGCATCTTGTACTTGTTTTATAACTATTCATGAAATTTCATGTATGTATGTACTTTTTGGGGTATATGTTGCTAGGTTGTGGAATATTCTGTAAGTTAGATGGTATATCTCACATGTATTGTTGTGGCCAAGGTGAAAAATATGTTTTTTTTGAAATTTTGGCCAAGTATGGAGAAACCGTGTGGTGAGGAGGAAAGAGGGAATACCACATGCAACAAACGTTGGATGCCATTCACATCACAAAATAAGATAGAAATATCATGTATATGTTCGACACACCACATAGATGTACCTTAGAAGCAATGAATACCATGATGTAACAGAAAGATGCAACTATCAACATCACAACCTCCAATGGTATGGGTAAGTTAGTTATGGTTAAGAATTTGGTTGTTATTCGACATGCTATGGTCAAGAAATTGGTTGTGATTCGGCATGAGAGTGGAAAACTCATTAGGGTGAGCTTGCTAGGTGAGTTAGCTGAAGATTATCTGAGGAGTGCGATGTTGGAGATCGATTTATATAAAGAGTTTCTGCTTATATTTTGGTTTTTTTTTGGATACATTTCCTGCTTGATGCTTTTCTGAATACTTCTTGGTTATGTTTTGATTCTCATTCTGCTAATTGTATTGGGGTTTGGATGGATATTATGAAATGGATTGTGACTACATGCTTTTTCCCATCCTGGTGTATGATACCCCTTGTAATCTGTGTCATTGATTCTTACTGCTAGTATGAAGTATTTGGGGATTCTATGTTGATTTGTCATGGTTGTAGTATATACACATCTTGTATAAGAGTTGGATAAGTGAATGGAATATAGTAATTGTAGAGTTTTGGTGAATTTCTCGTGTTGATATTTTGTAGTTGAGTCGTAATTCCAATAATGGTACTGGTGTATGAATGAAACTATATTCTCCTGTTTTGTGTTTGTGTTATTTTTGTGCTTGTATATTGAACTCATGTTGATTGGTTACTTCCATAATTATGTAATGTTTTTACAATTAACTAATGTGCATCGTAGTTCATTGGGAATATTATAACACACGTTGTGAAGGATTTTATGTGTAATTCCTTTTAAATGGTTATATATTTGACACACGGTAGATACCATAGTTTGAGGTGGATCGTTTGGAACCAAAGTCATCTCTCTTTCCCCTCTCCCCTGAAAAACCATCAAGGTTTTTGCAAACCCATTAACGTACTTCGGGTGAGACCTCACATGTTCATAGGTTTTGAAAAATTCTGGTGTTTGAGGGGGTTTTGTTGGCTTAAATCTAAACCCTAGGTTACCATTTCGTGACAAAAAATGGTTCTGTTTCTGCGACCTTGAGGTATGTGTCGAAGAGGGGATGTGGATATTGATGAAAGAGGAAATAGAACAATGGTTGGACAAAAAGAAACATAAGTTTGTGGTAGAAAAACCAAGGAACTTGTGTCTAGGTCCATAGGAATGGACATAGAGGTATATTTTTATTGACTTTCATGAGATTTTATTTGATGAATTTCCTGTTGTTCTATGGAAGTTGTTTAAGAGATAGATAGAGCGACGAGGAATCTAGAGTCTGCTAGAGCCATATGAATATAGTACCAGATCCACTACATAGGGTCAATATGGTGAGTAATACAATATCCAACGTTGTTGATTTCTGGTTAGCCATAATTTTGGAAAGTCAAATAGTTAAGTTTGTAGTGTAATCTACTTAGTATTTTAGCACAAATGAAATAAATTTCTTCTGGGGATCGCGTGGTCATTATTTGAAAATTTTACCTACGTAGATCAAGATGTTGCTTTGTGATAAAGGCGTGATGTCATTGGAGTTTGGTGAGATGAGCGGTTAAATTTTTTTGTGATGTGGGGAACTGGGGAGATGATCAGAGGATGATCTAAGTCGGATAAGGGACAAGGGATGCAAGAAGGGGAAGAAAAAGAGAGTTGTGTGCTATGGAAGAGTTGAAATTTAAGAGGAAATATAAGGAAAGATATTAAGAAAAATACAAGTGATGAGAGATGTAGTCGATTTGGTGCAAGAATAAGATGTATATAGGGGGGAATATCTAAAAAGATATGTCGGAGTGTTAGTGGTGTAGTTAGTGTAGAAATGGTGGATACATGCATGCTATCATTGAGAGGGAATGAGGTGAGAAGTGTGATTGGCACCCTGCACCATGGGACAAGATATGTATGCAATTTAGGTAGAGGAAAAATAATTGTGATATAACCTGCTTCTGAAAAAAGACTTCGAAAAAATTATGTCGCAGAGGATCAAAGTGTGCATAATAGGGAAGATCTATATCAATGAGAGGATCTATAAGGAGAGAGAACAAAGAGTGGTGTAGAGGAGAGAGAAGAAAAATGATTGCACCAGGAGTGGAGCATTGTGCCGTGGAGAGGACCCTCCACCCAAGACAGAGGAGAGGGCTACAACAATGATGGAGTAGTAGGGAACCATGGAGTGAAAGTATCAATAGAGAGGATATAGAGGAGTATGAGTACCAACTCAGCATAGAAGATCCACTACAACTCATTTTATAATCCTTGACCATTCCTTGGATCGAACCCACGATTGTGCATGCGCCTTCAAGATTAGAGGTAAATTATTCATTATTTATGATATTTTGTCGGTCACCAGAGTCACTTCATCGAAGATGGTTAGATAGTGGGAGTGAAAGAAGTGAAGAAAAATAAGAAGAGAATATAGGAGGAGAACATAGAGTACCATTAGTGTTGTCAAGACAATCCCCTCTATGGACATAACCAATCTCTCTAGCCCTAGAGTGGGTCTAGCAATGCACGAAACTAGTTAATGAACCCTTTCCTAGTTTGTATTCAAGGTGGAAGAAAAAGAAGAAGAACCTACCTCTTCCTGATGCTTTTGTCTAATCCTTTGATGAAGACCTTGATTCCATGATCCTTCAGGCTCACTCCTTGCTGCTTGTGGTGTTCGAATACCTGTAGGAAGTCAATAGACAAGAACAAGGAACGTGATAAGATACATAGCATACATCCAATAAACTACATAATAGATAAAGGAGCATTAGGCTACTTGCATAAATATCTAGAAAAATATGGAAAGTGAAACATCATATGTATTAGTAATTATAGAAAGAGGAAGCATACAATCGTGGCCTTGATGTTGGAGACCTCCATTTGGTGATGTCCAAGTCCAAACCAAGGCTCTTCAAGCAATCCTTCTCCCAAGTGCCAAATTGAACATAATCACAGTATAGGGATGCAAAGGATTAATGATTAGGTAAGACCCAACCAATAGTGTAAGGATGGGATTCAATTTATAGGTAGGGAGAGGGAGTTAGCGATACATAAAAGAAGGAGGAAGACCCATTTCTCAAGAGAAAATTCCCTAATGATAATATCAAGAACTCCAAATGGGATATCTCGAGCATATATACATTGAACCATATCCAACTCACCATTCTGGAAGCTTCTAGTGCACGAATCTTCTTCTCCATTTGAGGAAACAATCCTAGAAGAGGTTAAATGGGATTTTTACTATCAAAAGTACGCTGGCGGTTCTAGGTCAAAGTGTTGCAACATGCCATCAGCACAGGAAGGAAACTAGCAAAGAGCGATGATTCATAAATTTGTGTTTTAAGATAAGCTTCTTCAGAAAAAATTCAAGGAAATTTTCTGTTGATCTTGAAGGGATATCTTGATGTATTTTCCATGGTGGATATAATACACAATAGTTATCTTATGGCACTTTAGGATTAGGGATGAGAAGTGAGCGGGGTGAAAAATTACCATGTAACAGATGCCCCCTAAAGTATGAGGACATAACAGGGAGTGATGGGTGAAATGTTTTATGAACCAAGGCAAGGACTTAGAATATTGTCAGGAGATCTGCCAAATGAAGAACAATACAATATATGACATCTAATATAAACATTCTAATGATATATCTCTGAATATGCATCGAATAAAACATGAACCCACGGTATGGTCACAACCATCCGTCTGAAAGAGATCACGGAAATGGATCCACAATATGGTCCCAACCATCCGTATAGAAAGGATCATGTGTACAACCATGAAAATAATTTATAAATCCACACAACTTGGATAATAAAAACTGCAATCCAAGGTGTTCATCTCTATCTCGATCTACACACTATACGGATCTAACCATGTGAATAGATGTACTGATGTCGAACATGGTAGAAACCACCTGATTATCGATCAATAATGTAAACCGTTAACATGCATGCGGGAAACCACCAATGATGACGATGGCCCTCAAGGTACAACATCACGCTCTACAAGTGTGAATGAATGCGTTGAAGTCAAACACCTGCAAAATCATCCGATCGAAGGCCAGTGATGTGAACCTATTGTCGAATGTGAAGAACTTGCCATTAATGCATGCAAGCTCCAAGGTACTGAAAATGAGTTTCTAAATCATCTCTGTGGATAATGAGCTGAAGTCGACATGAATTGATCCATCAAAGGAGGGCCATAATAATTCTCACATCGTCGAAATGAAACAACATATTTTTAAGGATGATATGAGTGATTCAAGGCTATTGCAGAGAAGGTCAAATACGTAGAGGATTTTTGAATTTTACAATAAGTAACTATCTTGAACATAACGGCGACACGACTCCGGAGTGTGGCAAAATTTGACTAAAAAATGGGATCAAAGGTCACGGTGACAACAGATAATGATCGAATGAGAGGCAAATGGATTTCCCAAACCTAGGAAGGCAAGTGACGAATGAAGGATATCCCCAACCTGACACGAAATGCAGAAGAGTGTCATGTTCAAGAGAGACATGCTGCCTCAAAATACATGGGAAGTTTCACTTTCAATTTCCCCTGTATTGCTATCGAGTACCTCTTTATCTTTGATAGCAAGCATGAAGAGGATAACATATGCTTAACATATAAGTTCATTCTTCTAATGAATCCATCCTAGTAAGTTTAACGAGCCCTAGGAAGGCGTAACTCGATCTTGTCATGGTGACAATTATTTCACCATTTAAGTTTTACAAGTCTGACGAAAGACTAACTCGATGTCTATTTCATGTTTAGGGAGTTTGACAAAGAGACAGAAAAGAAAAATCCATTAGGTCCCTTTTCATAAATCGTCCCTCGAATCTGAAAAGGTTGAAAACAATATCCAAGAGAACCTCTTGAGCATGTTAGATCAAGGTATTCCTTTTTCGTAAATAGTCAATCTCAACCCGAAAAAGGGTTAAACATATACTGAGACGATGCCATTTCATTTAATTTAACGAGTTCAAAATGAAAATTACTTGACGATCTTTTCATTTTTCGAGAGTCATAAAAGAGCTTAAAGATGATCCAGGGGGATTCTTTTTTCGTTTATTTTGAACGAGTTCGAAAAAGAGATAAAACAAAACTTGTTGCATCAGTAAAAAATGAACATTCTCACCGTAAAAAATGATCATGTTACTGCACAAAGAGAAGCACACATCATGGATATCGAGAAAAATAATAAAATATTGGAAAAAATATGTTTAAAACTTATAAATATGCAAAAATAAAAAACATTTTTACCATTTCACCTTGGGTAAATTGGAGAACTCATTTTTACCCTATTTTCCTCCAATCTTCAGGCAAGCGGTGCGGCAAATAAAGGACACCAATTGACGATCCGTCAATTACAAGTAAGAGCTCTATATCTTACAATCATTTTCATGTCATATTAAAGCCATTTTTTTGGAAATTTTATGATTTAAGAGGAGATTTTAAAATTTTATGTCACGGGCGATCGACGTGGGTTTAACCTATCGGACCTGCACCGATCACCCATAGCCCTTTAGGCTAGCGTGTTGTTGGCATGAACTTAATTATGACAGTTGCGATGAGCACATAGATAATTTAAAACAAAATATATCCATTTTTAAGGGTTTATTTCCAGATTCGATCTGTTGAAAACTCCTAAAATGTCGTTTATGGATTCTCTGCTGGTGATTTCGATGAAGATGGCCATTTAATGGAAAGAAAGAAGCCATGAAGAAAAATATCGTCAAGCTTCCCAAGATCCTCATCATATCAATGCTTTGAGAAATTGCGGATTGCTTAAATTTTTTCAGACTTCTGGACTTAGAGCTCAACTCGAGCTATTGGAATATATCATTGGACTATGGGATGTAGATCGTCAGAGTTTCATCATCGGGGACCAAGAGCTTGAGATAGATATATTGGATATCTTTTTAATTACTGGACTATCTAGGAGAGGAGAGATAATCCAATTCTTTTGAGTACATACTGGAGGGTAGAGCACGAGTATGCTCATCGGGAGACATTGTCCTGGGGCTGTGAAGACCTCAAGAGGAAAGGTAGACATTAATATTGTCACCAATCTGCCTTTGAAGACTATTTAATGTACTATAGCCCGTGTATTTTGGGCTTAGGAATTGCATGAGGCAACGAAGTCTCAATTTCAATACATCATTGACTGTCTTACTCCCACCATGTTTAACTGGTGAGAAGGACTGTTGGTTAACATGAAAATCCAACTCAAAAAGTGCAAAATTGGATGGTTGAAGTAGTTTGGATATGGATCCATATTTTTCACACTCTTCTTGAGCGGGTGCCATTGTTTCAATACCAGCGGATTGAGAGGGATGATCCGAACCCGAGAGACCTGAGGCTGCTCATATGGTGGGGGATCATGCCTCGCCACGGAGGTGGCCAACAGATGTAATTCCCTTCAACATTTTTCAGTTCGTTACGTCGTAATTTGATTGTAGTGGATGACTATGCATATGCTGGTACAGATTTATGAGGAGAGATAGATCTTCCCCTTCCACCTGGTGCATAGTGGACCAATGCAGGTTAAAACTTGCTATTGTAATTTTTATTTTTTGATGTTTTTAGTTATTTGTTTTGAGATTTAAACTTATGATTATTATGCAGATGTTGGACCAAAGAGGCTAGCAGAGATGTCCCTGATCGCGAGGGTGGTAGCACGACAGATTGAGAATGATCCTTATGAGGAGGGAGTAGACCTAATCGTGGAGGTTGAGCGTAACCTGGAGGGCCCGGCTAGAGGCATTCCAATGTATGCAACTTTTGATGACATACCAGTGTGATATCAGAGGCATACTATAGGAGTCTCAGGGAGACTTTCCCGGTTACTATCTCGAGTCATCCAGGGTGTCACTTGCTATCATGAGCACCATGTGGGTGGATAATTGCCTTTAGTTTTAATTTTCTGCACTGATGTAGGCTTGTGGAGCCATTGTGTCACAAAAGAAATATTTTTTGATATTTTTACGTAACAAACTTTTACAAGATCAATACACACACACACACACACACACACACACACACACACACACACAGATATATATATATATATATATATATATATATATATATATATATATATATATATATATATATATATATATATATATATATATGCATGTTTCTAATGTCACTAAGTGTTCTTATATCATAATTATGTGTTTTTCTTTTACATATTATGCAAATGTCGATCTAATATATAATTTTCCAATGTATCTCTTAATATATTCAAATTTTGTGGAATGTGTTGATATGTAATATAATCAAAATTTCTTTCCAGTAATCGAACATGTAAATACATGCAAAAAATATGAGGGTTTCTCACTGAGTAATGACCATTTAACTGTAACACAATGAGTTGGGAGTCTATTTTGACAACCAAGTTTCTAATACCGAGAGAGATTGCATCTGATAATAGCTTGATGATTGCACTATATTCAACACTATTATTAGTTGTTTGACCCAGACAAATACCTTGTAGATTAACCAACTTTCCATCAGGATGAAAAAGTGCACATGCTGCGGAAGATAAGTTCTGTGTGCTACGACAAGCACCATCATCAAAACCGACATAATGGTTCGATGACATCTGCAAACCAAGTGGAACACAAGGTAAGAAGAGGAAACATGTCTGAAAAGTAAACAATCACACCAAAAAATCTAAAAACACACTATTGAATCACACACTAATGTACATAGTAATGTACTTGTGATCAAGAATAATAATTCTTGATATAGATCACGTTCCGGGGCTCAGCCAATTGGTTGCCTTCATAATCGACTAGCTCATAGGCGCCTTTCTCTAATACATGTTGGAAAATGCAAGGCCCATGCCACATTGGCTCAAGCTTTCCGACCCCTAATTTATCATGAGATTGATAATAAAGTAGGACCAAGTCACCTTCAAAGAAAACGTGAGGATGGACAGACTTATCATACTAATCCTTAACCCATTTCTTTTGAGCTTCAATGACCGAAACAACGATTCATCGAGTCTCATCGACACACTTGAGATAAAGCAAACATTCCTCTTCTAGCGAAGTACCGGGAAGCAGTTTCATAGCTAGCTTCAAAGAAGGGATTTCACACTCAATTGGAAGTGTAGATTCCAGAACATACACCAAATAAAATGGTGTGAATCAAGTGTTGAGCCCTAAAATTGTCTTCTCTTTTTCCAAAATCCACTTCATTTCATCATTCCTTTATCATTTTATAGACCTAAAGATCAATAAGAATGATTAAAATCACTTAAGGAATACATGCAATGACTAACTTCTTGTAGTTTTGTGATTTTGTTGTCTTAATGATTTCTGAGCAGTTTTAGCTATAGAATGCAGTCATTCTGTAGCCAGTCAAACGTTCTGTAGCCATTTTGGTGTTTGAACATGTTACATATGTCATTTGGAGAAAAGGCGTATATGGTTAGATTCCAAATCTTTCCTACATCATTCCTTGTCATCCACGAAGGCTGAGTCAATAACTGGAGATGCTTATGCACGTGGTCAAAACAAAAGTCCAAGAAGTTGATTTCTATAAGGATAAGGACTCTTGATTTGCTTTCAGCAAATCACGAGTCCTAAAAAGGAGTTTTTGTTTGATTTTGACTTTAAAAATACACATGTGCCTACTTTCATTCAATATCAGTTATGTAATTGCCTATAAATTTAGCTCGGTGAGACCGAGAGAGACAATTGATACTTATTTTACCAATACTGTGATACTCTGTTTTCAAGTATTTTTGATAATAAAAAGGAGCATAACTCTGATGCTGTTCTGAGCACAACTTTGAGGAGTTAAATATTTTTATGCCAAATTGATAGCAGAGGGCCCCTGCTATCCGAGGAGGCTTCTACATGCTTTCTAGATAAGTAGCTTTCAATTTTGTTTTGTTATATTTCTTACTTAGACAGTTTTCTGAGTTCATATCTTTTAGTATCATGTTTCACATTATTTTTTTAGATAAAATATCCTCATGATGTTACAGTTAGTCTTTTCTCAAGATTTTCCAATATATCTCTATTCAATGATTGGATTTAATTGTAATATTATGAGTTACTGGAACTTTAGTTTTTGTCATTTAGATTAAGAAGATCCTCATTATCCTATAGCCATTCTTTTTCTCAAGCTTTTCCAACATATCATTATTATATGAATGAGATTTGGTTGTACTATGTTGAGTTATTAGCATTTCCTATTCTGCAATTAGATAGAAGATCCTCATATTATTACAAACAATCTTCTTCTCAAACTGTTCCAATAAATCTCTAAATCACAGAAAAGACTTAGTTGTAATGCTGTGGGTTACTGCTTGCTTGTTGTTTAGAAGATCCTTATCACATTATGTCTAATCTCCTTCAATAAACTCTTCCAATAATTCTCTAAATGATGAACGAGATCTAGTTGTAATGTCATAAGTTGTTTCAAATATTCCATAGGAGATCCTTATTACATTATAGCAATATTTTTCTCAAGCTATTCCAAAACACCTCTATCATATGAATCAGATTTCACTATAATGTTCTAATTTGTTGTTGTTTTAGGAAGATCCTCATCACATTGGAGTTTAATATCTTTCACAAACTATTCCAAGAAACCTCTAACTAAATGGATCAGGTTTAATTATAGTGTTTTGAGTTACCTTTCATGTTCATTTGCAAGCTATAAAATCCATGGATTAGGATACTCTGTTTTTCACCATTTTTCTAATTAGAGACAGAATTTGCAACTAAACTTTGTTTTAAGTTTAAGGTTTCCTTTTATTTTATTTTCTGACATAGATTTAACTTCATCTCCTGAGCATAGAGTAGCATACTAAAACTCAAACATAACAAAAACTCAAAAACATTAATAAAATACTGAAAACAATGAAATAAGAAAAATGATATTTAGGCACATATAGTGAAAATACACCTCATCAGTTTACTAGCCCTGGTCGATAATTTATGCTATCAATTCAGGACACTGAATTGACTAAACATCAAGTAGCAGTCTTAGCTAAAGTTTGGTAAGCCCACATAGCCAAGAATAACATGAGGTTCCAATCTCTTTTATGTCTCCCAATGTTTCCTTGAAGAATCATTACCAAAAATTTGTTGATGACTTCGACTTGGCCATTAACATGTGGATAATATGGAGTTGAGCTATCGTGGCATAGCCCCAACTGAGAAGTAAGCTCTGTCATCATATGATTGCGAAAGTGAGATCCACGATCAGTGATAATGTATTTCGGGACACCGAACCAAGCTATGACGTGATTGAAAAAAAATTGCGTCACAGTTAGATCTTCATTATCATATGTAAGCATCGCCTCATCCCATTTTGTAAAATAATCGATGGCAAAGATAATATAACTGTGCCCCTCAACCGAGCAAGGGGCATAGGTCATGAAATCAATGCCCCATTTTTCAAATGGCCCGGTGGTCACAACTGGGTGCAAGGGAGCAGGTGGGGTGCGTTCTTTGCGAGAATAAATTTTGAAATCATGACATTTGTAGACAACAAGAATACAATATTTAAAAATAGATGGCGAAAACTACCTTGCTTGAAGGATTTTCTGAGCGGTAGCCGCAGCCAGACATATGACCACCATAGGCCTTAGAGTGGCAGTCATTAAGGACTTTCTCAGCTGCCTTAAGAATTAAGCATTGACGGAGGAAGAAATCGACACCAGTGCGATACAAAGTATCTCCAGTGATGTGATATGGTTGGGATTGGTAACTAATCCGTCATCTCTCAAAGTTATATCTTTGGTCAAAATGTTTGGGTCTGGAGATAAAAAATGACGTCTCCATACCACGGATTGAGAGTACCAATGAGAAAGAGTGATTCATCGGGAATCGACTCATCGAAAGGGGTAGGATCAACTGCAACTAGAGGATCGCAGATCAATTCAGAAAAGATGATTGATTTCTTAGACTTAGCCGTAGAAAATTCTTAGTAAAACTCATGGAGAATGAAAATCCATTTGGAGTATTTTCCCCCAAGTAACTGACGAGTAAGAATGTAAGTCATGGGGTTATATTCGGAAATCACAATGGTCTTACACAGGAGAATATAATGGTAGAAGTGCTGAACAACATTAACAACAACTAAGGCTAGTTTTTCTACGTGAGCATAGCGAGTCTAAACGTCAAAGATATTTTGGCCCAAGTAATAAACAAAATTTTCATGACCATCATCATCATCCTAAACCAACACAATACCAATAGTGTTGTATGCAGCTAATAGATAGAGGGAATAATCACGATGATAATTAGGAGGATGCAA
This sequence comes from Pinus albicaulis, assembly GCA_034641835.2. Lineage (NCBI taxonomy): Eukaryota > Viridiplantae > Streptophyta > Pinopsida > Pinales > Pinaceae > Pinus > Pinus albicaulis. The sequence continues at coordinate 559,792,156 of CM076573.1, read as the reverse complement.
TAAAGGAGCAATGACAAGGGCTTTCTTCAAAGCATTGAAATAATTATGAGAAATATCATCCCAAATGAATGGGACTCCCTTTTTCATTAGATAGGTAAATCCTTTAGTAAGCTCAGCATAATTCGGGACAAATCGATGGAGAAAATTGGCTTTCCCCCGCAAGCTTTGCAGCTGGTGCAAGGAGGAGGGAGGAGGCAAATTGATGATTGCCTTGATTTTGATAGGATCAATCCAGATGCTTTCTTTAGAAACCATGAAACCTAAGAGATGACCTAATTCAATGCAAAAGACACATTTATGAGGATTCAACCATATTTTATAGTGCTGACAATAAAGAAATATCGCTCGAAGATGTTCGAGGTGATCTTGAGGTTTCACAGAATGAGCTGGAAGGTCGTCAATATATGGTTGAAGTATGTGCTTAATGTCATGAAAAGCATAGGAAATAGCCCCAACATTTTTATAACCAAAAGGGATATTATTATAGGCAAAGGTTCCCCAAGGACAGATAAAGGAAGTTTTATGTTGATCATCAAGAATAATATTAATCTGGTTGTAGCCAGAAAAACCATCCATAAAAGAGAATATCTCACTCCCGACACATTTGTCAATAATTTTATTTATAAAAGGAGTAGGGTAGTTTTATTTAGGACAAGCCTGATTTATATCACGGTAATCTACACAAACTTGAATGGTCCTTTGCATTTTGGTAACAGGAACAATAATAGAGACCCAATCTGTCAATGGGATAGGATAGATGAAACTAGCCTTGAGAAGTTTTCGGCCTCTCCCTTAATGTCAAATTCCCTTCTTGGGTGCACAGGACGAAGCCATTGGCGAACATGCTTTGAGCCTGGATATGTAGGAATTTAGTGAACCATAATACTAGGGTCTATGCTAGGAATTTCTTCATAATACCATGTGAATACATCACATAATTATTTAAAGAGAGTGGTGTAAATATTGACCTCATCGGGAGAACACGATGCACTGATATGGATATTCTCGAAAACCCTTGGTTTAATAGAGATGTCGATCAGAATGGTGGCAAAGATGTTACCCATGTTTCCTTTGGACATCACTTCATGAACCAGAATGGGATTCTGAAGTGGGCTAGTCAATTCAGATGAAACACATGTTTATAGAAAAGTAGAGATTTCACCTAGGCTTGGGAGAAATGAGGAACGATGATGGACATCATCCCAAAGGGTTTCTTTGAGAAACATAACTTCCACGATACTCTCGTTAGTGGAAAATATCTCATTCAAGGGATCATATGAATCCCAAGAACCAAACCAGGGATAATGTGAATACATTTCTAGAGATGAAACCAGGTTATCATTGGTTTCAAAAGCAACCCCAGAAGTAAGAAGAACTCTTTGATACATTTTTTTTGCAGGGTTTATGGACATAACTTCACCAAAACTATCAAACTGGTTAGGACTAGGAATAATAAATGGATCGTGACCATATGATATCATTTTAACTGAGGCGACTTTAGGAGGTGGGAGCAGAAAAATTCCCATCAGGGACGAGTCCTTGAAAAGACCCGTCCCAACGTTCTCATAAGGAACAAAGGTATTCCCAATGTACAAAACATTTCTAGTTGAATAATCTGGGGAAAAGAAAGCAAGTTGATCAACAATGACAATATTCCCCTGAGGAAGAAAGCAGAGAACGCGGAAAATGGTAAAGACCACGCAAATGATCGTATGAGTCTAACTACGTCCGAGTAGAAGGTTATAATTGAGGTTGGCATCCACCACCTCTACTTCCATATTCACAGTTTTACCCTCCAACTGAATTGGAAAGGATTTGAGAATACCATACGTCCGAGAACCTCTGTTGGCGAAAGCTTCCAGAGTGTTAGGCGATTGTCTTAATGGAGGGGAGCCGATGGCTTTCCAACATGAAAAATACATAATGCAGGTATAAGCACCTTCATAAATAAAAATATGATGAATGGTTTTATCCATCACAATCGCTTGGATAATAAAATCCAATTGTGATGGGAGATGAGGAACATGATTCTCTAGATAGAAAATAATAAGATTTAAATCCACAAGATCAATCCCTTCGATAGCAGATAATAGTGTCTTCCATTGTGATGGGCATGATTTAAGGACTTCCAAGGTCGACATCACTGAAGGTTCTTGAGCTAGATCCTCTACGATGTTATAGTGTTGGGTAGCTCACACGTTTAGATTATAAGATGATTTTAGAAGAACACCCTTGGTAGGTGGTCGGAAAATGGAATCACTATTAGGTCTCTCAATACAGAGAGGACCAAAACTAGGAGGAGTGGAAGAGGAAGGAATATCTGAAGCATCCCTTTCCATAGGATATTTTGAAGGATTCAGGTACTATTTCGATTGGGTAGCAACAGAAATAGGTTCTTTACTACTCATAAAAACTTGGGAGCTTCCAGATGTAGAAGATTGGGGTTGATCTATAATTTGTGTCTACTGAGAAGGAAAATGTTATTTCAAGACAACTAGTGTCCCGGGTGTGCCCTTAAGAAGGCAAGAGTCTTCAGAACGCCAAAGAAAATCCTTGGTGCAATTATCCTAATCACATATCAGGCAAGGATACTTGGGCTTATGCTTGGAAGCATCGTCAACAGATGACTTAGCGAAATCCTATTTTGGGGTGTCATATTTGGCTTTACCTTTCCCCTTCTTTTTAGCTTTTTAGGAATTGTCCTATGTGGTATATTGAACAAAATTAACCTCATAAGTTTTACCAGGATTATTTGAATTGTTCGAAGGAGCGGAGGGTGCAGTGGAAGAAGTAGACTTCGAATTCAAAGAAGCCTTCGGTGTACTATTAAAATTATGGGCCATTGTCCCAATGATGCCATCAATGGGAGGTATATCCGTAGATTTGGATGATAATGGGTCCATTGGTTGCTGCGCATTAGGTAAAAGCTCATATAAAGTTCCATATTTTGTGATGAATTTCTCTTCCATCACACAACCACCCATAGTGATATATTTGGAAATTTTAGGAACGAAAGATTTCTTGAACCACTCAATCAACAATTGATCGGGGATCTCAAATTTAATAAGGTGATGCCTATGCCTCCACTGATTAATATGATCCAAAATACGAGTAGCAACTGACTTCTCCAAAGATGTCAAGAGATGGTTTCCGGTCTCATACCGGATAGGAAACTGGAAATGGGTGAAGAAGGCCATGGCCAAGGTATTGAAATCGTGGAAGACACCATGAGGAAGTTCAATGTACCACTTGGCAGCAACACCTGTCAAAGTGTGATGGAAAAGACATAGAAAAATCAAATCGTCAACCCAAGAGTTGGAAGAGCACCACAAATGGTACGTCATGACATGGGATTGGGGTTCTTCCCCAAATTTTCCTTCAAACATCAGACAATCTCCAATAATGTTTGTTGGAATTGGAGGCCAATGCAACATGTGTTGGATGGGGTCATTTTTCAATTTAGGCACATCTGGCAGTTCCAACGTAGCCAAGAATGGAAACATAGGGTTATAAGGAGAAAATGGCCTCCTAAAGTTACACATTTGTGGGTTCCCAACTTGCTGGTAAGGATTTTTCCCCCACATGGATTGATTCTAACCATATTTTCCAAACTGTCCCCACTGCTATTGATAAGGTATATATTGTTGATAGGGACCTTTTTGTGGCTGGGGTTCTTGATAGGTAGCTTGTTGCACCTATTGCTAAATGTAGGGTCCTTGTTGGGGTTGTTGATAAGGCCCCTACTGAAAATTAGCAACCTACTGAGGCTGTTGATAAGGCCCCTGCTGAGCATAAGTTCCTTGCTGGAGTTGTTGGAACTAACCTTGAGGTATTTGTTGGTATTGGATATCAGGATGATTGGGGTAAGTTCCAATTTGAAACAAAGGAAGGTTCAGACCAGTTTGGATTTTAGGACCAAACTGAGGATTAGTTGTAACGACACCTAATGGATTTTGGGGCTACTAGATATACTGCTGTGAGACGTTCGGTCGTTGAACATACCGATACTATATGTTAAGTTGCTGAACATACTGATATTGTACGTTTGGTTGTTGAATGTGGGGTTGATGAACTTGAGGGTACTGAACGCGGGGATGTTGATAAACAAGATGAGCTGAAGTAGGATGACCACTCGGTAGAGAGGTCCCTACGAGATAACTTGTTGGGTGTGAAAGCAAAGTTCCACTGAGACTAGCTATGGGCTGTCCCACCCCTGATATAGTTCCAATGTTCATATTTCCCCCACGTGAAAGGGGAGGTACATAAAAAGGATGCGATTTACCCCCAGGCATGGACGAAACCATAGATGGTCCACTCAAAGGTGGGACGTCAGTGATCATGGATAACGACACAAGAGCATATGATCCTAGCAAAACAATAATTTGACCTACAGAAACTATAGGTTAATCAACAGGTTGTGAAACGATAACCTCATTTGAGACAAATGGGCTAGAATATGGGGAAATTCCCATTTAAAAAATGATATTGTAAAAGAGGGATGTGGCCCCAAAAGCCCCTGAAACGAGGCTTCCAAGAGAATTATACTCGGGTGGAAGTGAAGACGCAACTTGACTAGAGAGGATACTTGTCCCACTTCATATATCATGAGGAGTGGAAACATAAGGAAAGCCTTCCAGAGGGAACATAGACTGGATGTCGACCTCTGGGATATGGGTTGCAGAAGTTTCCGGAGGAATACTTTGAGGAGTACTCACAAATGGAATATTGTGATCATTCAACGCCATCGGTGGTGGAAAAAAACTGACGAGAAGTAGTGCGAGATGCTACAAGAGAAGCACCAAAAGGAACGTTGGGGCTGTCAAAAGTACTATACGGATGCTTAGGAGATGTCAAAATGGATCATAGAGAAGATTTTGAGGAAAGATCGTAAACTGTGTAGAAGGTTCAGGACTTTCCAGCTCGGGATCCTCAGATGACGACGAAAGCAAGTTGTCACGTGGTGGTTGAGACAAGATCAGTTGGACACTTATGAAAATTCCAAGTTCAACACCTTGAGCTTCAAGAGGCCCAAGTGGAAATTGTAGAATCTCAGGAGGAGGTCCTTGAGTTCCTTAAGAGGAGGAGTGAGGCGAATTAAAAGATTCAACCACAATGACCTTTAGAACAAGATCAATGAAGGGAAAGGTGAATCAATTTTCGAGAAATTAAGATTTATAATTAACCAGGCAAGATCAGGCCAAGAGTACTACATAGGTAAGATATTATTGTGGGAAATACATTTTAGAATTAAAAAAATAAATAAAAAAGGGTAATATAGGCATAAAGGATTACCATGTATCTGTGAAATGAAATATACACCTTGGAAAAATAAATTACCAAGGACTTAACGTACGACAACCAATATCCCCGAATGTTGTGTTCTATGTATCACGTCTACAAGGCGGCTAAATCAGTTACTTATGGTAGGTTTGCAACATAGTGGGGTCTCCCAAAATATACTCGATGGTACTTTGGAGCTTAGTCTATAGTAGCGTTGTCTAATGTGTAACCGTTCGATGAGAGCATTCCCTTATACTTTTCATATGTGGAGCATAGTCCTATATACTTCCATACGTGGGACGAGATATCACCCCCGGGATGCAACACGGGCTGTTAGTGACAAGTTTGCGTTAAATCCAAATGCCCCTTAAGGTTAATTGAATAAATTTTAAATTTGATATTTGATTATGTTTCAATCTAGGGTCAATAACGATGTCACCTGAATCCTTACAATGCAGGTAAATGAAAAAAATAATTGATTTAATTTTGATGAACTCTAAACTAATGAGGGAGAAAGTGCAAACAATAATGCAACAAACAAGAAATGCAACAAGCAATGATGCCCCCAGCTAGCTCATAATTACTGAAATTGAAAGGCTAAAACGAATTCACTTTCATTGTCCCAAATGAAATCTTATTGAAAACGAAATCACTTATTTCTTCACTAAGATGCACTAAACATATTTTGTTTTTTCTTTTACTTTGGATGCTCAAATGAAAAATAATGCAATTAATGAACCAATCAAAGAAAAACTAACCAAACAGACAAATAATTGCAATGAAAATTCCTTTCACTTTCTCTTTTCTGAATGGAGAACAAATTGTTCTAAAAGTACTTGAATGAAAATGACTTTCACTTTTTATTTTAAAAACGAAAGAAGAATAAACCAATTCAAAAGTTATAAATGAAAATTGCTTTCACTTTTCTCTTTCAAAACGGGAAATGAAAACAAACATATACTCTCAAGCTCGCAAATCAAACAATCATGATCTATGTTTGATAGTTAATCAAAGGTGATTTCAAAGTTCAATCATTGATTCAATGCAAATGAAAAAATATTTTCATATACAAGCTAAAAGTAAGATGAAATAGTGTTTCAAATGACTGCAATAGAGCCCTTAGATAGAGCCAATCAATCTCTTGATGACACACACAAGCGACAAGCGAAGGATAACTGACCTAGAAACCCTAGAAGGTGATTAAAATTCACTAAAACACAAATGGGGTCAAAGAGAAAATTTCATCACTCAAGAAAGACAATCAAAATAAACATAGTGGTACCAGATCATATCAGACTAGAAAGACACCTCAGAGGCCAAGCCACACTAGAAATTGAAGGGAAACCCAATTTTTTTCTAATCTCTTGGATCGTTGTGCCTATGAAAGGCAAACTTGTGCTGAAAGGTAGATAAAAACGACCATTTTATATAAAACAATGCTCTCGACGCTTCTGTAAGGACATAAAATGTGTTGGGCAAGAAATAAAAGAAAAAATAAAAATAATTTCAACAACCAGACCATATTTGACACTCTAAAGCGAAAATCAAGTAGTATGTAGGCCTATAGAGACCTAAAAAGACTTAGATCTTGATGATTGGTCAAACTGATAAAAAAACCAAATAAAAAAAGGAGAGGCAAAGAGGCTATAACTCCCCAATGGAGTCACCAATTTTGTTGTGAATACAATCCCCTCTATGGATAGAGGCGATATCTGTAGCCCTAGAGTGGGTCTAGCAACACATGAGACTAAATAATGAAACCTTTCCTAGTTTGTATTCAAAGTGGAAGAAGAAGAAGAAGAACCTACCTCTTCCTGATGCCATCGTCCAGTCCTTTTATGAAGACCTCCATTCCACGATCCTCCAAGCTTGCACCATGCTGCTTGTGGCGTTCGAATACTTGTAGGAAGTTAAGGGACAACAACAAGGAACATGACAAGATACATAACATACATCAAATACAAGCGACCTAACAGATCAAGGAGCATTAGACTACTTGCATAGATATCTAGACAAATATGGAAAGTGAAAAATAAATTGTATTATTAATTATAGAAAGAGGAAGCATACAACCATGGCCTTGATTTTTGAGACCTCCCATTTGTGATGTCCAAGTCCAAACCGAGGCTCTTCAAGCAATCCTTCTCCTAAGTGGAAAATTGAGTGTAATGAAAGTATATGGATGTAAAGGATTAATGACTAGGTAAGAACCAACCAGTAGTGGAAGGATGGGATTAAATTTATAGGTAGGGAGAGGGAGTTAGGGATCCAAAAAATAAGGAGGAAGGCCCACTTCTCAAGGGAAAATTCCCTAATGATAATATCAAGATATCCAAATGAGAGAGCTTGAGCATATCTACATCAAACCATATCCAACTTGCCATTTTGGAAGCTTCTAGTGCACGAAGGTTCTTCTCCATTTGAGGAAACACTGCCAAAAGAAGTTCAATGCACTTTTTCCTATCAAAAGTGTGTTGGTGGTGCTAGGTCAAATTGTTGCAACATGCCATCGACACGGGTAGGAAAGTAGCAAAGAGCGCTGACCTAGAAATTTAGGTTTTAAGCTGAGCTTCTCTAGAAAAAATTCAAGACAACTTTCTATTGATCTTCAAGGGACATCTTGATGTATTTTCCATGGTGGATATACTGCACAATTTTCACCTTAAGGCATTCAGGATCAGGGACGAGAAGTGAGTGGGGTGAAAAATTACTTCCTAACAATTAGAATCACCTTAAATCTCCCCACCTTAGACATATAATTTTAATTATGAGAAGGAAAACACAAGAAGACATACAATGGATGTTATTAATACTACATTTGGTTTTCAAATTTTCTATGAAACCAGGATAGAGAATCCCATAAATAAATGATTTTTATGTGTGACAGTCTGGAAAATTAAGCAAATTCCATACAAGCAGATAAAATTTGCAGAATTAGAGACAATTTTTTGGATCATGCACTGGCGTGGTATATGAAGTATAAGGCAAGAATGCTCCCATGAAACCCGAGGAATTTGACATTCATTAAGTATGCATTTTTGAATTAGTTCCAGAAGATAAAAATTGAGTCACAATGCATAAGAAGGTTTAAGGAGGTAAAGCAGAGAATTGGTGAATCTATCTAGGACTATGACTAGTGATTCAAGGTATTGATGGATATATTGACATTCTAGATTCCTGATGCACAATACCATGAATGGTTTATAACAATATTATTTGCACACATTATAATTCCACTGACACACCAAAAGGCAACCTCCGAGTCTGAAGCATTGGAAATAACAATGATATTGGAAGCTATGCTTGAAGGTGGAGAAAGAAACATAGGTATGGCACAGGTGTAGTCATAGCTAGCTTCTCTAAATTTTCAGTTTCATAATTTTGTGAAGGGAAAGGAGAAGCAAAAGGAGGTGTGGTGCACCATATGCATAAAATAAGGTCACCACTAGAATGAGTGCCAGACAGTGACAACTATATAACTATAGGAGCAACAAATCAATTATCCCAAGGAAGAAGAGTATGGTGTGAAATATTTCAAGTATGGGGTCACTTTCCTACTGCATGCCCCATGCAAAAAAATCAAAGTTCAATGCGAACCTTAGTCTGTCATTTTTGTAAGTTTTTTAGACATGATATTCACTCATGTTGAACACTAGAGTTGATGCATGAAAGAACGTCTAACACTTATCACCTGCAAGAAACAAAAGGAGGCAATGGTGGTGCAAAAAAAACCAAGCCATAGACTACAATGCACCGATTAGAGGAAAACGACATCTTGGAAGAGGAGAAGGCTCACCTGCAATAGGATGAGGAAGTTATGGGTGTGGCAGAGGACCTGTAATTTTTTACAATTGTGGAAAAATAGGAAATATGACCTGAGATTATCCAAACCTGTGCACTACATGAACATATTGTAGATAGTTATACCATGCCATAAAATATTTTCCATAGTTGTTAGTGAAGTGGCAGAGAAACGAGGGTTGAAACTGCAGATTGTCATAGTTGAATCTCAACGTAATCACCCTCGGGTGTAAACAGTAACGAGAGGAAGGACAAGACCATGTATGGATGTTGTGAATCAACCAGAGAAACCTCCTATATAGTTCGAGCTTGTCAGAGAGGAGAAAACATATCAAGAGGAAAGGAAGGATTTTATGGTAGCGAAATGGGGTACGTCGAGTTTGAAAATGAAATCATAGAGGACACTAGTTTAAGATAATCCTTTGCCTATCTATAACGAGCTTCCATCGAAAGTGACTGCAAGGGAGGTAAGCCCCATTCAAAATTTTCTTAAGAGTTGTTTGGATTTAATGAAATATGAGTGTGCACTGGAGAAACTACACACAATGATTGACCACTGCACACATGAAAAGGAAGAAGTTCCCGCACATGTACCCCAAAGAAAAGTGAAGTAGATGTTCCAAAAGAAGCACATGAATAGAGAATTTTGGTTTAATGTGGAGGTTGAAAATTATGGCATGGATAACATCATATTGGATCTAGGATCTTACATGAATATATTGCTAAGGAAGACATGGGTATTGATGTGTAAGCCAAAACTAGTATGGTTTCATATTCGACTATGGCTTGCCAATCATTATAGGATATTCCCTATCCGGAGACTAGCATATGTTGGAGTCAACATTGACGAAGTTAGGAGTTTGGATGACTTCGAAGTAATTGAGATCGAGGATAATACATATATTTATTCAAAGTTTCTTGGCATTGATTGGGCCTTTGGTAATTAGGTTGTTATCAATTTGAAGAAAAAACAAATGATATTTGAATTTGTATATTTGTGTGTAGTGACAACTCTAGATCCTAAAGAAGAGGAACACTATGTCGAGCCTATGAAAGGTGACCTTGACATAATGGAACTTGAAAATATATATAATGTAATGGATCAACATGATGATTACGTCAACCCTACAATGAATGGAACTTTAAGTTGGTGTAGTATCAATTCTTATTTTTCGAATTCAAACAAGGCATTGGAGAATTGACAACAATAGGTTTCCACGTGGAGATGTGCACATGTAACCTGCCTAGTGCAATGGGTTGGAATAGATATTTATGAACCTCCTAGGTTTGATGGTTTGAATGATGTACACATTTTTGTTAAATAGTTTGAGACATAACTTCCAAATCATCTCAAGCTTCCAATTTTAGACATTGCCTGAAAGCCACTTTGGTGCACTGATGGGCAACACATATGGAGTAGATATAGACTTGGCAGCAATGTAGGCACTTGTTGCAGGTTATATATGAATTGGATGTGGGAGATTGCGATGAAATATATACTAGTAAGGAATATTTGATCACTCACCTAAATAACTACATTGTAGTATGGAAATAAAAGAAGATTCTAGAGATTTAGTGTCTGCATAATTTTGTACATACTTTAGATATTGTAGCTTGAAACTAGTATATGCAATTGGAGTTGCAACGAGGTATATTGGATTGGACAACAATGTAAGAAAAATTCCGGCTAAAATTTCAATTTGAGTTTGATGGCTCATCAATAGATGAAGTATTGTGAAACATGAAAGAAGAGACATTTTCACATGGACCACAGACTGTGCAACAATAGGTATTGATTTTCACATTTAACCAACATTTTCAAACTATAAATAAGATGGTGAAGTGTTATACTATGGCAGAATAATTTGATGATGATGAGGATCCTAGAGATCTACACATTCGAAACTCCGAGGGAGAATGTGAGGTAGTTAGACCATAATTAGACTCCACTTGTCCATATTATATTAATCCAATCAGGATGAATAAGGTGAACATTGGCACAGAGGAGAAATAAAAGTTCATAGTAATGGGTGATTATTGGGATGAGGAAACTGTTGGACAAATTTCTGACTTGCCATGAAATATTAGGATTTGTTCCTCAACACTTCTCGGAAATGAAAGGCATAGTTGGCGAGCTAGGGTAAATGAGTATTCCATTGAAATCGAATGCCAATCCAGTGTGAAAGAGACCATATTGAATAAATACGATATATAAGTAAAATGTTAGGAAATATATTGATATAATGTTGGAGTCTGGCATAATAGAACTTGTCGAGGAGTCCGAGTGGACTAGTTTGATGGTCATGCAATAGAAGAACACGATAAAAATTTACATTTGTGTAGATTTGAAATTTTTTAATGATTCCTATGTTCATTACCCTTTCCCTATGCCTCTCATAGATGAGATTTTGGAAAATGTCGGCAGACAAGAGGCTTTTTCTTTACATACATTTTCTCATGGTATTACCAAATTAAAATTGGCAAGGAGGAGCACCATAAGATGACATTTGACACTGAGTAGGGTTCATTTCAATACATTTTCATGCCTTTAGGGTTGAAGAACACTCCAAAAATATTATCTTGGGTGGTTGTCTTAGTGTTTAAGGACTTCTTACACAAATTTTTGGAAGTTTATTTAGATGAATGGACCATATTTAGTATGTTAAAGAAACATATTTAGGTGCTGCGACTTATGTTAGACAGATGAAAATAAATCTATAATTTCTTGAATTTAAAGAAGTGCATGTTTTTTCACCAATTGGGATTCTACTAGGACATATCATATGCAAGCAGGGTTGTTAGTGGATTCGACGAAGATCACAATGATTGTAAGTCTCCCACCTTCTACTTCAGTTTGACAAATGTGCACTACATTGGGACACATTGGGTATTACAGGAGGTTTATGCATGGTTATGCACATATTACTATGCCATTGGAAAAATTGCTGATGAAGGAAATGAAGTTGTAATGGATTGAAGAATGGAAAAATGTGATAGACACATTAAAGGGGAAATTGATAACTGCACCAATTTGATTGGAACAAATAATTTCATGTACATGTGGATGCATCACAATTTCATTTGGAGCAGTATTGGCACATCCAAGAGAGGACGATATGGATCATCTAATTTATTTTTCTAGTAGGAATCTATCCTTGGTGGAGCGAAATTATACCACAACAATGCACAACATACTAGAAATGGTGTATGCTCTACAAAATTTTAAACACTACCTGCTGGGATCACATTTTGAGTTATACAATGATCATTTTGCATTTCACTAAATTTTAAATAAGCCAATGTTGGGGGGATATTATTGAGACAACCCCTGGTTAATATTTCCTCATTGTAAATAATTGTAATTATTTAAAAAAATTGAGAGAAAGGGACATTGATTCCAATTGCTTGCGGAGGGAGACTGCTTGAGGAATTGGTGATTTTAAATGTGTAAGCCATGGGTTCGCTGAGAAGTTTAATGGGATGAATGTGCAATAAATAAGAAAAGGAAAAACCCACGTGTCTCTTAGCTCTAACAACAAGCAACAAAGGACAAAAAAAAATTAAAGAAGGAATGGGATGCACTGTCCAAGGTAGTTAAGCTGCTTGGAGCCTAAAAAAGACAGATGATTATTCTGTTTGGGAAGCATTAAAACAAGTATGTGAGAGAAAATAACTTATTTTTATCACACATATGCAGTGAAATAGAACAATGGTGAACACTGGGAGAAATTCCTCCAAGGGTAGGAGGTGTAATAAGAGAGCATCGATCGAAATCATAGCGATCGAGCTCTGGATAAACTGAACCAGCTGAGGAACCCTCAAAGAGGCTTTTCAGTTGAAATATTATAGAGAGTAGTGGCTTTCCTACAATGATGAATAACCCACTGGAAGCTTGTGGATCGATGAACCTACTGTACTAGGAAGAGACACTAAGGTATTTGTGAGGGTTGATGAAACACCAGGAGTTTCCTTGGGGCTGAGGCTCTGGTGCTTGACACATTGATGAAACACCTGAATACGTAATGTATTTACCCATCAATAGCTTATCGACTGATGAAAATTACCTTAATGTGGAATCTCTTCCCTTGAAAGTGATTCAAGACTCTCTGAACTGTGGTATCCTTGCATGGGTGTTAATCATGTTTGTAAAGTCTAGAAGACTGAGTCGAAGCTTGTGTAGCTGGTGGATGATGATAAAGTGACCTTATGACATCTTGTTCTAGCTGAAAATATTGGTTAAGTTCCCTCTCAAAATAATTTCACCTCAAGCACTAGAATATGGCTCGGGGTGGCAAATACAAGTAAATGTGGCTATAGCTTGTCTAAGTTTGGGTGGAGAGTTAGAGTCCCAATCTCAATTTCCAAATCTCTTATAAGATAAGTATTATATTATGTCTTTGTACATGTGATTATCATGTCTCTATTTATTGTGCTGAAATGATGTCATGACAATTTTTAGGAGTGTTATTTACCTACATGAATGAGTAATATCAATATCTTGTGTAAATATTTAAGGAATAATTCATTTCCTGTGGATATTTGTGAGCTTGAAATTAACCTAGGATTGCTTGAGCATGAGGAGATGGGAAACTCTGTTAACTATTAATTAATTTCATTGAAATATTTTAATATCCAGCCATTATGTTGATGAATTATTTATGTTAACAATAAGGAATGTGATTTCCTATATTGAATTTCTCCTTGAATAATTTCTTAGGAATGGTTTATTCCGGTATTCGTCTTAAGCCTGAAAATTGGTTTGAATGGAATGTGTATGAAGAGATTGATCGATATCTATTAGTCCCATGAATACCTGCATTAAAATGTCTTGGCTATCGAGCTAGTATCTACTAAAATCTTAGGAGGGATAGGGCCTATAAGGGCTTGTTTCTACCCTGCTCTATCTATAGACCATGCATCGAAGGCATTGGAAAAGGCCTTTATACATGCATTAGAAATTACCAAGCACAAGGATGGAATTGTTAAGTCCAAAGCGCATTACTTCATAATGAAATGGCTTAAACCCTCTTCGAACTTGTGACCAGGCGTGGTGATCAATTGCTTAAACAAGAGGTGGATTTGGGCTATCGATGGGTTAGTGCTCTTGGCTATTGGATCACCCCAAAATGTTATCCCTAGAGAATTCGAGGGGAGCCCCAAGGGAAACTCCCATGATTTTAAACCTGGGGTGACTTGGCGTAATGGGGCCGATTGAATGCCCCAACACAAAGCAAAGAACGAAAAACCCCGAATTCCCTTATAACATGAAAATGCACATACAATGGGTTGGAACTTATGAAGGACCCTGGGTGATGGGGAGTGTGACATGATAGAGAGGGTGATATGGTGCCCTTGTGGCATGCCACATGGCACATTTTCTTAGCCTTTTTATGGGTCCAAGATGGCTTAACTCACGTGACACATGGTGCTATTATAGGAGGCCAAATGGATGGTACATTGTCAACTGATGTTACCTTGATGTTCTATTATGATGATGTCACCCCAACGTCCCAGACCGTGGAGGTTTCAAGTAGAGGCACTATGGGAACTACTGGAACTTTATTCCTAGGAGGAGTGGAAATATGGTCCATTACACATTGAGTTAGAGTTGATAAGCCTCGTAGGCTCTCTGCATCACCTCAGAAGTTTAGAAGGTCAGGTCATCCCGACAGTGTTGAAGTGTTTCATAAGAGGGATTGATAAAGGTGATGTGGCATGTTGGATCTGAGAGGGCATCTGAAAAAAAGGTGTTGGGACACATTGGCGGAAATTTTTGTCAGAGGTCCACATAAATCCATACGACCTTCCCGACATTTTTGATGGGGGACTACGAAGGGAAATCCCGATATTTAATATATGGGATGGAGTGTCAGGGAGAGGTATACACAATGTTTGGAAGGGTTAAAAAGGGGGTTACTCTTTATCATGATATGGACATGAACCATAGATAAAGGATTGTGACCTAGTATGAGTGGGTCGGTATCTGCCATTTGGAAATGATATGGTTAGTGAATTGGAAAACTACGTGGGAACCACATGGAAAGTTAGATGATGTGGAACTATCTGATAGGCCAATAATTAAATAGTCATATATTTCGATCCGAGTGTTGGATTGAAGAAAAATTTATATCGTTAGAGAGGTATCAATAAGACATACACAAGGATGCCATATGTTTTATCTTTTGAAGTTTTAAATGATCGGAAAATTTTGACCCCATTTCCATAACTGGACTTTTATGGTCAGGTAATTTGAGTAACTACCTCATTTTACCCTTAGTTAGGGATAGGGATAGTAGGGGATATGTTAAAGGGTGGTATCAAATATTATAGGTTCAACACTTGGTCTAAATGGGCTCTATCACAAAATTATCAGAGCGAAGGTTCAACACTGAACATTTGGAGATCAAGTGAGGCGTTAAAGCCTTGTGATAAGCCTCAGAAACTTGATTTTTGTACAAATTGATTTTGTAGTGTTGGGTGTGTCTTCATTGTAATATAAATATGTAGATAACATGGTGCTAATAATGGATATGATTTTATTAATAGTGATGTGCTAATTGAGGTGTAATGTTGCAGCTAAATTTACACCAATATATTTCCAACAACAAGCCAAGGTGATAATATTTATTATGTATGCAGTGAGAGTTGTTAAAATCTAAAGTTATGTGTGCATTAAAATCCATGAAGGTTAAAGGTTGCATGAAAAAAAAAAGGATGGTACAATATAGAATTGAAGGACCAAGGAATGAATAGTAGAATGGTGCAGTATAGCTTTGATCAATCACAACATGGATATGAAGAAGAAATAGAAAATGAAGAGGAAAGACCAGTTGGACAATGAGGGGGGTAAAAATCTCTTGATTGGATGGATACACTAATGAGATTAAGCATTGAAATAAGGAGCTATAAGCTTGACATTGAAATGATAGTCAGAGCACAAGAGAAACAAGTAGAAGTCAATGCAGTCGTACTACAAAGCTTGTCAAACTTACAAAGGAAAAGTCAACATGAGTTGGGGATTAGTATAGGGACATGTAGATAATTTTGGGACAAGAATAAAGAAATAATGGAACAAATGAGAGTAGATCTAGAAAGACACACAAGTGTTCAACTAAAGACACCGTGAAAGAATGGTCTCTGCTAAGTACTCCTAAAAAGGATTTAAGAACCCATGAACAAAAGTATAAGAACATTCACAGGAGGCCACATCATCATGGGAAGAGAAGGGAGAGAGAATATTTACCCGAGGATTTTAATAAGGAAAAGTGTCCCATATTCGATGGTGAAATAAAGAAATCAAAAGACAAAAAAGACTGGATACTAGGAATGAAGAAGTTCTTCCAAATTGACGACTACTGAGACAACATGATAGTGAAGGTAGCTACTTTCAACCTAAAATGTAAGGGTGATATTTGGTGGGAAGATATAAAAAATGTAAAGGGAATAAAAGAAGAAGAACTATATTAGAAGGAATTTGAGGCACATTTTAGGAACAAGTATCTATCTGAGAGATACTTCGACAACAAGGCTAATGATTTATATGAAAGTAAATTGGGACAAATGTCAGATTAGGAGTATACAACCAAATTCTTAGAGATGATAAGGTATGCTCCCTACCTTAAGGAAGAAAAATAAAAGATTCAGAGATATTTCAATGGAATGTTGCAATCCTTCAAGTATAGAATTGAGTTTGATGAGCCCATGACATTAGATGATGCGATTTGAAAATTGATGCACTACTATGACAATTCTAGGCATATGCCCGAGTAGAAATCATATTGGAAATTCAAAATCAACGCCAATTTCAAAGGAAAAAGGGAGAAAACAACCAAGGGAATGAGTATGAATCTTGTTAATCAAGAACATCAACAAAGGTCCAACACTTCCACGATAGGCCAATTTACTCAAGAAGAAGCCAAGAGCTATGAGAAGAGCCCATATAAGTGTTGAAATTATGGAGGGAATCACTTAAATAAGGATTTCCCATAGCACAAGTACGTGGCTCAAGACTGTACAACACATAGGAAGTAGAGATAGTCAAATACGCGACATAAAATATACCCATAATTTATGTAACAATGGATAATTTTTAATTTTGATCACCAAGAATCAATTATAGAAGTGGAAGGTATGCTTTGTGACTAATTTGTTTTAGCTTTGATCGACCCTGGTTCAAATTTTAGTTACATCAGTCCTCCATTTTTGAAAAATGTGCACTAAAAAGGAAGCACATATTGAGCCTTGGCTAGTTCAGCTAGCCATAGGGATGAGAAGGAGAGTGGAGAACATAGTAAGGTCATGCTCGGTTGAGCTAAATGGAATGCCGACTATGACCAATTTCAATGTACTTCCACTTGGAGCATATGACACACTGCTAAGGATGGATTGGTTGTATACGCACTGCACCAAGGTTGATTGTTTTGAGAAGACCATTAAATGTCTTTATTAAACTGAACAACATAAAATATTGTGAGAAAAAACTCGTTAAAATTTGGAAACTCAAGGATAAATTTCTTCTAGAAGAAATCATATCTTTCAGTTATGTTTGAACCTCCTATAATAAAATTTCATTTCTAATAATTCCAATATGACTTTCCAAAAATGGTAAGTCACACCTCAATTTGGAAGTGACTTTCCAAAAATAGAAATTCATGTCTAAATGATCAAGGATGATCTCGACATATGGAATCCACTTTAAAATCAAATCAATCATAATTGTACAAGTCAAGAATTAATATTTTTATCCTTACTAGTATTATTATTATTAGTATGATGTTATTTTTTATAAAATAATCTAAAATCGTTCACCTGTAATGGATTAATAAAAACGAATTCTTTCATGAAATAAGTAAATTAAAATGAGAATCTCTTACTTGGAAAATTTAGCATCTCTCTTGGAATAAAATAGTAACTCCACACTTAAGAGAATGTAACTCTCTCTCACTAATTCAATGTATGGAAAAAGCATAACTCCTCATTAAATTAACTTGTAACTCACTCTTTCAATTCGATTTGTAACTCTCACCAAATATTCTCTCATGTCCAAGTGTCACTCTCTCTCTCCCTAATTCGAATTGTAACTCCTCAAGACATGTGTACCTCTCTCTCTATTCTTGGGATGAGTTACAATTCTCCTCAAGTAACTCCTCCCTCATGGAATTCAATTCTCCTATTATTGGCTCAAGGCATGAATTCATTTTGTAACTTCTCTCCTTTCTCATCTATTTAAGAAAGATCAAGTGAGTGTTGAGAGTAGCATGTTCACTACGAAGAAGGAGAGCTAGTGTTGAGCGTGTGTAAGATAAGTGTGAGAGAAAGTGAAGAATAATAGCAAGGGAAGATATGGAGCAAGTGTGAAGGACAAGATCTGATCAAGAGAAGGAGTATATCTTCAAGCAAAGAGAAAGAGTAATTCAGCTGCAAGTTTATCAGACATTGGTGACTTTATTCATTATCATTCTCTCTCTCTCTCTGTGTACTTTGCTGAACAATTGAAGCAATCTAATAAAAGAAGAATAATTTGGGTTTTTCCCTTGTGGGATTTTCCCTAATAATTTGACCCAAATCTCAGTGTCTCATATTTATGCTTGGATGTATTAATATGATCCTTAAGTTTATTTTTTATTTATAATTGCTGATATGAAAGGTTGTGAAGAAGAAATCCACATTACAAGTAATTTTAACAACATAAAACATTCAATTTTATACTAACTGCTTTTAGTTTTTTGCAAAGTACATTCAGTTTTATGCAAACTACATTCAACTTTCTACAAAGTACATTCAATTTTCTGCAAATTAAATGCAACTTTTTGCTAAGTACATTTAGTTCCATTCGATTTTATGCAAAGTACATTCAATTTCTGCAAGTACATTCCGTGTTCTACATAGAAATTTCAAGTTTTTGCAAGGAATTTTTAAATTTTTGCATAAAGCTTTTAGATTTTAACATGGTATTAGAGCCTTGGTAAATACAAGTCCAAGGAGACCAGAGACCACCTAAAGAGACCCCACTTTCTGCCAAAGTTTTCTAATTAATATGACTTCATCCTACTTCAAGATAGAGGATAATTTGAACGACACTTTTTGGAACAGGGTCTCCTACAAGCTGCGAAACTGGTCTGATTTTGTATATTTTTTATTATAATTAGTCTAGCGCAGGGGTTTTGGGGTGGGAAAAAGCCCCGAAAGAATTGTAATGGGTTAAAGGGTAGACCTGGGGTCCGAAAACCATGGTTTGTGGACCATAGGAAAGATTAGGAAATATTTTTATAAATAGAGAGACATTTTGGATTGTAAGTAGAAGGGGATGAAGAGCTATTGAAGCGAATTGTGGTTTAGTAGATTTGTTTGGTTTTTTCGGGAAGGAATCCTGCTCACTGTGTGCACAGAGATCCAGAGTCCTACTGTGTGCAGACCCTGTTGCTGTGTGTGCAGGTCAGGATGGGTATTGTAAGAGGGAATCGATGAATTGAAGAATAAGAAAGGTTGTTTGAGAACTGAATCTATGTGTACTGTTTATGCGAATCATTGGTAATTGCTATATTATGCGTATTCTGTATTTAGCTGCAAAAGTTCTGTGTAAGTGTTTTTAGTGTATCTAGATCTGTTTTGTTCTGTTTTATGCAATACTGAGCTACTATATTAGAAATATATAATTATCGAGCACCATAGTATAGTTTACCTTGCGCACATGGATGTGAAAAGAGACCTATAGATCCTGCTCGGGAAGAGGCGATCTGGACATCACAAGGTAGGACGCAGCTCTTCTTGCCTTACCTATCCTTTCTTAGGGTGCGGAAACCTGGTTCCAGCACCCACCCATACTACTTCGGGTGATACTTTGACCTGCGCAAGTAGGTCACTGCCGAAAGGGCCAATAGTATAGGGGTTTGTTGGAAAACCTTGAACTCCAAACCTGGGTCATGACCCCTTGAGCCAACAAATGGTTCCGTTGCTGGGACCTAGAGCATTTTAGGAAGGGATAAAGTAATGACAAGAGAGTACTGAAAGCCTGAAAGAAAGGAAATTGAGGAGTGGTTCAAAAAGCAGATTCAGGAATTTGCGATAAAATAAAATCGCAGCACGAAGTTAACGACGGAAAAGTGGAAAAATAGGTACATTCTTACAGAAAGCTACGAAATTTTCTGTGTGACATTTGCAACCGAGCTTCAGGAGTGGCTAGCTAGGCTTGTAGAATTCCAGAAGTGTTGGAAGGACGAACGAGTCACTTAGTGGACTCCAGAGCTAATCCAGCAGCTGGAAAGGACTGATAATACCATCACTCGCACGGTGGATCACTGGGTGGACAATGTGTTAGGAGGGATTGTGACAGAATTTGCCATTGATTAGTTTGTCTCCTACTTTGAGGCCGAGTAGAGATTCTTTAAAGGGTTTCGGGGCAAGTTTCTGAAGACATTACCTTTGCTGATTAAGATATTACTGTGTGAGAAGAGTATTCTGTGTAGTCATACCAATTGAATGACCTCGGACCCCGACGAGAGTGTGATGCGCAGTGGTAAATACTATCGGACCAACCTTGACGGGGGAAGATCTGCCTATAACCCTCTGCAAGAGACGGCTGCGCAAAACCCCTCGGCTACACCACCGTCCAGGCCGCATAAAGGTAAGAACTCACCCATACCACCACCTCCGCCGGACAGTGATATGGCTATGCACCTGAAACTACCTACCTTCAAGGGGGTAGGGGATGAGGATATGGACCGATTTTGGTTTGTTACAGATTCCGTATGGACTGCGCAAAATGTGACAAACGATACGGTGAAGAGGGCACAACTGTCCCTGGCGTTCGAAGAAAGAGCGTTGGACTGGTATATGTGATACATCTCTCAGAATGGGAGTGCATCTATTCAAGATATTAAGGACGCTCTGAAGCAACAATTCCGAAAGCCAAAATCTTACTCTCAGTTGGTAGCAGAAGTGAAGGACTTCAAGAAAGGTGTGTCTGAGTCTGTATGGGAGGCTGGCCAACGACTGAAGAAAGCAATCAGGGAAGGAGGATTTGAGTATGACAATAGACAACATACAGAATGGTTCATCGCTATGTTATTTCCCCACCTACATACGCCAATGAGTCACCAGACCTTTGAGTCGCAGGAAAAAGATGTGGAAGTCACTATGAAACTAGAAGCTACGCCCAGAGAAGATACTTCGTTAGGAGTACAACAAATTGAGGAGTAGCTCGGAGCTATGCACATGGAAATTTAGAACCTGTGAAAGGAACGAGGAAAAGGATCCAACACATATCTATGGTGCATACGATGTCGGGTATCTGGCCATACGAAGGATCAATGCCCTCTATTGGAAAATTACATACAGGTAGAGGGACCTAGTCCGGTCCACCTAGGAGCGAGTGGGGAAACCATCCTATCATGACTAGGCTCGAGTGGACCTACGCTGTGGTGCAATGACTACCGCGTAGCGGGGCTGCATGATACGAACCATTGCCCTCGGCTAGGTGCGTATCTCCCAGAATTGAAACAACAGTGGTGCAGGTTCTGCCGGTCAGTAGGACACGATGAGCAGAACTATCATACTTAAGACCTAATGATAGATCGTGGGAACTTTTATAGGGTACAGTCAGACCTTGCATCGCCTAGATCTCCTGCGAGCTTTGGTGGATCTCCAGCAAGGTGCAGGGGAGGTCGGGGAGGAAACACAGGATGAGGACGTGGGAAGCTAATCTGTTATAACTGCGGGGAAGTAGGACACTTTGCAAGGGACTGCCCAAATCCTACAAGGAAATCTTGAAAATATTGTAGATAGCTGGACCATGTGGTTGAAGATTGCCCAAGTTTTATAGCCAAAATGCAGGAAAAGCAGCCTATCCCCACGAAGAATGTGCAAAGAGTTAAAGCCGAAGTAAGGAACATAGACCCAAGTGTGAAAGTCATAACACGCAGTGGGATGGTCACCCAGGGATCGAAGGAAGAGGCTGCCAAGGATCCTCTGACCTATCAAGAAGGATCAAACATAAAGAAGGGACAAGAGACAATGGCCGTCGCTGACCAGGACCTCGCTAAGAAAGTAGCAACTACTGCGCAGGCACCGACGCACCCCAAGATAGATGAGGGGGTTGAGCCCTTTCTGCAGGCATGTATGAAGCTGCTACGTAACCCAAGAGTTGTGGAGAACCTTCGAGCATTAATGAATAGCTGCGCAACGCGGCCCGATTCGACCCCTGGGACCAAGGATGTACACAAACTAAACATGTATAAAAACGCACCGGAAGAGAAATGCGGCTGACTGCACAGATTGGTGACTACGAGATGGATAAAGTTATTTTGGAACTTGGATCAGATGTGAACGTGTTACTTAAGCAAACATGGCAATGAATGGGAGAACCTAAATTGGAATGGTCCACCATCCAGATGTGCATGGCAAATCAATAGAAGATCATCCCTCTGGGAAGGCTGCCAAAAATCATGGTAGATATCGCAGGAGTAAAGGTCCAAGCTGACTTTGAGGTAATAGAAATCGTGGAAGATGCAGATCCTTACCTTGCACTCCCAGGATTGGACTGGGCTATAGATATGGGGGGTGTTATCAATCTCAAAAAGCATAGCATGGTGTTTGAAAATAATGGCACACGAGTAATAGTACCGTTGGATCCCGCGGAAGGCACATGGTATATAGAGCTAGCGCAGGATGCGAAGGAAGTGGATCACATCTACAAGCTCACTACGCAGGATGAAGATTGGATTAACCCCATGGCGGAAGGAGTACTCTGCTGGGAAAAGGATAGTGAATGCTTTTCCAATTCTGTCGGGGAACTCGAGAATTGGCAGGGCCAGTTGCATGAGGTTTCGGTGCTACGATGTCTTCGGGTCACAAGGAGCTTCCATTGCATCTCCGCCCAAGTGAGAGACCTGCCCTACTTTGGAGACTCGGGTAACATTAAGGAATTTTTACGCGCATTCGAAGCAGAATTTCCCAAGGGACGCAGGCTAGAGGCCCTTAAGCTAGCCCTACGCGGAACGCCTGCACACTGGTGGGATACGCATGGGAAGGTATTCCGCGATTGTGAGGAATGTCAGGATAAGATGATCCTGCGATTTGAAGCTCCAGCTGGGAGACAGATCCAAAATTTTTTTGGGTCAGAAGACCCACGTAGATATTTTCCTACATGGGAAACAAAATGGTGCGACAGAACCCCAAATGAACGGGTTCACTTTTTTATCCATGCCCTAGGACTGCGTCCAACTGCATGGTATTTAGATGCGGAGCTGCATCAATGCACACACCATTGGGAGAGTTTGCGTGGTGAGTTTCTCCAAACATTTAGGGTGGAAGATGGCACAGGGGCGCTCGACGTAGCTCTGCAGAACACGGACGCCTTGACTCAGGGAAGATCATGCCTATACGTCACACCCGAATCAAGGGGAATGCCGGTACCACACACGGTTGAATAATGGAGCCTTAGCCCAATGGAAGGAAAGAATGATCCCCGAACTGTCCCAACCGCGGCACTGGACAGGATGCATACGGTTGCCAAGTTGCTTGAGTTGTACCTGAATCGCATCACAACATAGCTGACGTCGGCTTTAATTCAGGATGCGTGAGCAGCACAGATGCGTCATCCAAGGTCAGTAGATCTATGGGAAATCCATCAGGTGTGAACGATGACTGTCAAAACACTGAAATCTGGTAAAAAGGGAATCTTACTATTATGGAAAATAGGCGACTGGAAATCAATGTAGCAATTTATGGTGAGTTTTTACCATTTGCTTAATGGTAAGTCTCAAGTTAGATTTACTCTACCGTTGGCTAGCCCCGGACACTATAAGGAAGAAAGGATAACTCCGATCAAGGCTCCATATTGTCTCTGTAATCTGCATCTATTATGCTACTGCTTGATTGTCTGGACCTTTAGCATTTGGGTCATACCCAATCAACCTACTTCCGCTATCTGCAAGTCTCCGAATTTAGGATCCCCTCCTTACGTTGCTATGGCAGCTCCTAACCCCATGGAAGCATCAACGCTTACCAGTCCAGAGCCTGCAGACATTATGTTAAGAGGTTCTAGGGATGCTGAGATTGATAAGCTCATTACCCTCTGGGTCCCTGAAGGGAAAATTGACTTCGCACCTTGCGCAGACTGGCGTCAAAGCTATATGTCAGAAGTTAACACCCTATCCAACCCTGGGATGATTGCAGGATCCAATCGGATGGCCTCAGAAGCAGCCATGCAAGCTAGTACGCAACTGCCGCAGACCACTAGGCGAGCTGACACAGTTGAATCACAGCTAGTCCTGCACACGACAGGGCTGCCAAGCAAGGATACTACATCCCCCCGGGGTACAAAGCAGCACAGGGATGCGGTGTACCCTACCAGCAGTACCGGAATAACTACCACTGCAAGCCATGCTTATTCATTGCCTAGCACTGTTCTGGTCAGCGCCCACCTTCCAATGGCTACAGGATTACAATTGGACTTGGCGCAGTTTCCCCGCGAGGTGTTACAGAGTTTACACACTACCGTGATCCAAGAGATCCGTCATCGTGACCAGACTGCACCGCAACAACTTGCTATATCCCCGCTGCTCGTCGCACGACCAACCGAATATGTCTCCTGTGCTATCTCGTAGATGACGCAACTCAAACTGGTGGTTCACCAGCTCGGCACAGAGGTCCCGGATGAGCTCACTATTGAAGACTTGGTCGTCGCACTAAAGGCATCCCGCACCAAAATACAGACTCTTAGGACCCAAATGGCCCACCAATTCACCACATTACAGGCCCCAGTGTAGCCAACCACACCCCCGGAGGTACGAGCACAACATGCTGCGCTGGTAACCGAAGCTACGGATGTCATTACAGGACAACTTACTGTGGGTAGTCAGTTGCTCGAGGCAGCCATGCAACTCTGGACAGCGAACCAGTTCAACCCATTTCTTTAGAATATCAAGCAGGACTTATGCCAGAAGGAAGCCGCCTTCGATCAGGTCAAAGCTACCTTGGCCTCCCTAGTCCCTGTGCAACGTCTGGCACTCTTGAAAAATAGCAACGCACTCTGAGACACGATTATGGATGTCTGACGAGCAAAGCATGCCATTACAAAGCGCTTGAATCCATGGGGCGACGCCGCCTTCCAGATATCATAGGGTGCTCATGACGCAATCGCGCAGCTCCACCAGATATTGGAGCGGGTTACTGCGGTGACTGAAGGACCGACCTCCCAGGAGCTTGTAGACATCGCACAGAGTGCTGCTGCCCAGAGTCAAGAAGTATTACCTCCACTACTTGTAGCCATCAATACCTTACGTGCGCAGATAAAGACTGCACCACCACAGTGACTCGGGACGAGTCAAAGGATTGTGTTGGGGAACAAGGTCTCCTACAAGCTGCGAAACTGGTCTAATTTTGTATATTTTTTATTATAATTAGTCTAGCACAGGGGTTTTGGGGTGGGACAAAGCCCCGAAAGCATTGTAATGGGTTAATGGGTAGACCTGGGGTTCAAAAACCACGGTTTGCGGACCATAGGAAAGATTAGGAAATATTGTTATAAATAGAGGGGAATTTTGGATTATAAGTAGAAGGGGATGAAGAGCTATTGATGTGAATTGTGGTTTATTAGATCTGTTTGGGTTTTAGGGAAGAACTCCTGCTAGCTATGTGCGCAGAGATCCAGAGTCCTGCTGTGTGCGGACCCTGCTGCTGTGTGCGCAGGTCGGGACGGGTATTGTAAGAGGGAATCGATGAATTGATGAATAAGAAAGGCTGTTTGAGAACTGAATCTATGTGTACTGTTTATGCGAATCATTGGTAATTGTTGTATTATACGTATTTTGTATTCACCTGCAAAAGTTCTGTGTAAGTTTTTTTACTGCATCTAGATCTGTTTTGTTCTGTTTTATGCAATACTGAGCTACTATCTTAGAAGTATATAATTATCGAGCACCATAGTATAGTTGAACTTACGCACGTGGATGCGAAAAGAGACCTATAGATCCTACTAGGGAAGAGGCGATCTGGACATCACAAGGTAGGACGCAGCTTTGCTTGCCTTACATATCCTTTCTCAGGGTGTGGAAACCTGGTTCCAACACCCACCCATACTACTTCGGGTGAGACTTTGACCTGCGCAAGTAGGTCACTTCCGAAAGGGCCAGTAGTATAGGGGTTTATTGGCAAACCTCGAACTTCGAACCTGGGTCAGGACCCCTTGAGCCAACAACACTTCAAACTTTGGTCCACAGAAAGAAAAGGTAAATATTACTCTTGAAGAACACGAAGTTCTGGAGTATGTTGAAGAAATAATAGCTGATCCACCAGAGAATGAAAATGATGCTGTCAAATCCAAATATAAAAAGGGTGAAATCAAAGCTAAAAAATTATCCTTGATTCTCGTAGTGATCATCTCATTAATTATGTTTTTGGTTTGAAGAAAGCTAAATAAATGTATGGCAAACTAATTGGCATGTTTACAATTAGTAACTTGAACCAAATTATTGCCTTGAAGAATTAGCTGAAGGACATCAAGATGAAAAAAGGAGAGACAATTCAAACATACTTCTTAAGAATGATCCTTGATTTGATCAGGGATCATCTATCAATAGTTGGTGAAGTTGTACCCAACAAAGAAATGGTGTTGATTGCACTTGGAGGCCTTTCTCCTTTTTGGGGTACTTTTATAACCACCATCAACAATATCAACACTATTCCAACATTTGATGAGCTCCTAGGAAAGTGTATCCAAGAGGAGGCCAGAATGATCTACAGAGGAAGAATTTCACATCATGAAGAAGGAGAACCTACTGCATTTTCAACATATGACAAGAGAAAGAAAGGTAATAAAAATAAACCTACTTTCAAATCAAATAAAGTGAATCTAGACATGTTAAAAGTTAGATGCTTTAACCGTCAAAAGCATGGTCACTTTTCTCGTGACTGTAAAGAAATAAGAAGAGTACCTAGATTCAAGAACAAATCTGATTATAGGTTTTTTTTTTTAAATCAATGAAAATACCATCCTAAGAAAACAAGAAATCCAAGGTATAGAAATAATGCAACATAAACTCAATCATAATATTTTCTTGTTTCTTCTCTTTCCAGTTCTTCATTTTCAGATTCATTTGATAGCTGGTTAGTTGATAGTGGTGATTCCAAACATTTTACTGGTTACAAAAAAGCACTCTCTAATCTAGTTGAGAGGGATACTAATTTAAATGTTATCATTGGAGATAATTCTACTCACAAAGTTAAAGGTTATGGTTTAGTTTCATTTCAGTTAGATGATGTAAAATCTATTTTTCTATAAGAAGTTTTGTATGTACCTGGTTTGAAAAATAATATTGTATCCATATCTAATCTAGAAGATAAAGGAATGAAAGTTTATTTTATTAATGTAAATGTTCTAACTTGGCCTTTAAACTCAAGTATGAGAGAAGCCTTCAATCTTGGATCAAAATGTGAAGGGATTTACAAAGTCAATGGTAAACCCATTCATGCACTGGTCCATGATACCAATCTTCAGTGTGAGTTATGGCACATAATATTTTCTCACCTACACTACAAAGCCTTACCTCATGTAAGGAATATGGTATATGGAACCCCTGAGGTTAGAATGGATCATGAAGGATTTTTCCCAGGATGTGCAATTGGAAAGCATATAATGGGACCATTCCCTTCAAGCACAACAAAAACTAGTCTAGTACTTCAACTCATACATTCTGATTTATGTGGACCTATGCTTGTTACTTCTCTTGGTGGATGATTGTATTTCATGATTTTTTGTTGATGATTTTTCTTGCAAGACATAAATATTATTTTTGAAAAAGAAAGGGGAAGAATTTGACATGTTCAAACATTCCAAGATTTTAACTGAAAATCAAACTATAAAGCTAATAAAATATTTTAGATGTAATGATGGGGGAGAGTTCACCTCCAATTATTTTAATGATATTTGCAAAGATGCCAAAATAAATAAAGAAACCATTGTGCCATACAATCCACAAAAAAATGGCGTGGATGAGAGGAAGAATACAACCATTATGGAAGATGTCAGAAAAATGTTGCATGATAAAAAACTACCAAAGTTTATGAGGGAAGAAGCTGCAAATACTGTTGTTTATGTGAAAAGAAAAACTCCTCATCAGGCCTTAAACAATAAGACCCCTGAAGAAGTATTCACTAGTAAAAATATCAAGGTGAGTCATTTGAGAATATTTGGCTGTCCTGTATACTTCCATGTGCCAAAATATTAAAGGAACAAACTGGAAGCTTCAGGTAAGAAATGTACGTTTGTTGGTTATTGTGATAATTCAAAAGATTATAAAATTTATGTACCTGGTCAAATAACTATGTAGTTTATAAGAGACATAACATTTGATGAAGATGCAACTCTTAGAAAATAAAGAGACTCTCCTCCACTTGCCATTGCTAAAAAAAAAAATGTTAATGTATAAAATCTTGTGTCTGAACTGGAACCTGAGAATGAGCTTGCTAATAATATAATGGGTTCCATGGATCCTCTAGATCCTCCATCACATGACCTCCTACCAGAAAGAGACCACTATGGCTATGAGACACCTTGCAAGATGCTGAACAACATGCTGCACCAATAGGAACGTTCAGGGAAAGTAAGAAGGCAAGTTGGTTTCAAGGGTATGTTGCTATTTTTCTCTCAACACCATTTAGGTAGAACCATGCACCTTTGAAGAAGATGCAAAAGAAAAAGTCTGAAAATATGCCATGACTGAAGAATACGAGTCCATCATCCAAAATGATGTCTGTTAAGTGGTTCCTAGACCTCAAGGTTAATCTGTTGTCACTTCCAAATGGTTGTTTAAGATTAAACATGGCGCAAATGGTAGTATTGAAAAATATAAAGCTAGATTTGTAGCTATAGGATTCTATCAGATAAAGGGAATAGATTACGATGGTATTTTTACACCTGTAGCCTGATATAATACGATTAGATCTTTTTTTTCCTTAGTTGATAGCCAAGGATGGACTCTTCACCAAATGGACGTGGAAATTTATTTCTTGCATGGCTTTCTCAAGGACGAGGTATTTGTGGAACAAACACAAGGATTTGAAGAGCATGAAAAGGAAAATCATGTATGCAAACTGAAGAAATATTTATATGGGCTGAAGCAAGCTCCAATAAATTGGTATGCTTGCATTGATAGCTACCATATGAAGCTTGGTTTCATAAGAAGCAGTGCAAAGTCAAACCTATAGTTAAAGACAGTCCAAGGTATACCTTTGATTTTGGTATTGTATGTTGATGAATTTTTCTTTACAGGAGGAGAACCTATTATCCTCCAGTGTAAAAGGGTGTTATATTCTGAATTTGAAATGAAAGACCTTGGTTTTATGCATTACTTTCTGGGTCTAGATGTTTGGAAAACACATGGTGAAATTTATCTTTCTCAAGGAAAATATGTTGTTAAGATTCTTGAAATATTTTCTATGGTAGAATGTAATTATATGCATAATCCTATGGAATGAACTTTAAGAAATTATGTTGAAAAGTTGCAGGACATAATATGGAAAATCCCTTAGAGTATAGACAAATCATTGGTGCTTTGATGTTTTTGGTAAACATTAGGCCTGACATATGCTTTGCTTAAGTCAATATATGATTGATCCTTTCATGCCCATTGGATTTCTGCAAAACATGTCCTCAGATACTTGCATGGAACTATCAATCTAGGATTTAAATACACTGCTAAAAATGTAAGACTTCAAGGATATACTAATGTTGATTGGGCTGGTAACTCTGCTGATAGAAAGAAAATTTCTGGGTGCTGCTTTAGCTTAAGATCTGCCATGATATCTTGGATGAGAAGAAAGTATAATTTTGTTGCACTGAGTAAAAATGAAGCTGAGTACATTGCTACTAGCATGGATAGCTATGAGGCAATTTGTTTGAGAAATATTTTTAGGGAACTATTTGATAAAGTTCCAAAAACAACAGTGATATATTGTGACAATAAGAGCGGGATTCGTCTTGCATAAAATCTTGTTTTTTATGACAAGTCCAAGCATATTGAGGTCAATTATCACTATATCCGGGATATGGTGTAGAAAGGGGCAGTCAGGCTCCACCGCATCTCCATTGATGATAAAATAACTGACATTATTGCTAAGCCTTTGCCAAAAGGAAATTTCTTGGTTTCTAGAGAGTAGGTTGGACTTATGGACATGACCCTTTTGGGAATGAGTCATAACTGATTGAGAAAATTGAGCTTCCTTTCCCCCATGTCAGAGCTCACGTGATTAGGGAATGTTTCCAAGAAGGTCCCGAGGATGAGGGACCTCTTGTGTAGTGCGTGCCACAAGAGTAGGCCTCAATATACATTCAACCCACAATATGGGATGTGGGAAGAGCCACCTATCTGGCTAGTAGGTGTAATGAGACTTGTCTAGGATGTAGGTGTTCCACCAATTGACACTTGTTTGTGTTGTGTTCTTGTCTATTTGACTTGTTTGAGTTTTGTCTATGTGATGTCTGTGTTCTATCACCTAATTTTTGAGATGAAAATTGGTTGAGTGTAATCCTTGTCTATGTGACATGAGATGATCCTTTCATTTCTAGCTTTGTGTTAAGTGGATGATTCTTCTTTATATTGTGATTTCATTGTTACAAATATTATAGAGCAGATTTGAGTTGAGATGAATGAAAGAGATCAGAGGAAGCAAAGATCTTTGATGGAAAAATAAATTCCTCCCTAACTGAGAGGGAGTGTAAAAATTTGGCATCTCAGGGATAAATTTATCCTAGAATAAATCATATCTTTCATTTCTATTTGAACCTCCTATAATAAAATTTCATTTCTAATAATTCTAACATGACTTTCCAAAAATAATAAGTCACATCCTAATTTGGAAGTGACTTTCCAAAAATAGAAATTCATGTCTGAATGATCAAGTATGATCTCGACATATGGGTTCCACTTTAAAATCAAATCAATCATGATTATACAAGTCATGAATTAATATTTTAACCTTACTAGTATTATTATTATTATTATTATACTATTTATAAAACAGTCTAAAGTCATTCACCTTTAATGGATTAATAAAAAAAATTCTCTCATGAAATAAGTAAATTAAATTGTGAATCTCTTACTTGGAAAATTTAACCTCTCTTTTGGAATAAAATAGTAACTCCACACTTAAGAGAATGTAAGTTTCCCTCACTAATTCAATGTATGAAAAAATTATAACTACTCCTCATTAAATGCAGTTGTAGCTCCCTCATTCAATTCGATTGGTAACTCTCACCAAATATTTTCTCATGTCTAAGTGTAGCCCTCTCTCTCTCCCTAATTCGAATTGTAACTCCTCAAGACATTTGTACCTCTCTCTCTATTCTTGGGATGAGTTAAACTTCTCCTAAAGTAATTCCTCCCTAATGGAATTAAATTCTCCTATTATTGGCTTAAGGCATGAATTCATTTTGTAACTCCTTTTATTTCTCCTCTATTTAAGCAATAACAATTGGGAGTTGAGAGTAGCACATTCATTGTGAATAAGGATAGGTAGTGTTTAGTGTGTGTAAGATAAGTGTGAGAGAAAGTGAAGAGTAAGAGTAAGTGAAGAGTTGGAGCAAGTGTGAAGTACAAGATCTGATCAAGAGAAGGAGGATATCTTCAAGAAAAGAGCAAGAGCACTTCATGTGCAAGTTGATCATACATTAGTGACTTTATTCATTCCCATTCTCTTTCCCTCTCTCTATACTCTGCTAAACAATTGAAGAAATCTAATAAAATAAGAATCATTTGGGTTTTACCCTTGTGGGTTTTCCCCTAGTCATTGGACCTGACTCTCAGTGTCTCATATTTGTGCTTGGTTTTCTTCATATGATCCTTAAGTTTATGTTCTATATATAATCGCTGATATGAAAAGTTGTGATGAAGAAATATGCATTCTAAGTAATTGTAACAAAATAGAACATTCAATTTCTGCACAGTACATTCATTTTTTTGCAAAGTAAATTCAACTTTCTTCTAACTACGTTAAATTCAATTCAATTTTCTCCAAGTACATTCAATTTTCTGCAAGGAATTTTTAAATTTATGCATAGAACTTTCAGATTTTAACAAAATTGCAACCTTCTTCGGTGAGATTAATTTCAGCTGTGCAAGCCAATAGACACTGTAGAAAGGGATGTATTTTATTTGATGTGAAAATATCTAGTAGTGCTGAAGCTAACTACAATGTTGGGAATGAAAAAAGTGATGTTATGAGGAAATACCTTGTTTTAAAATAGTTTTCAGATATCTTTCCTGAGTAAATACCTGGGTTTCCTCCTCATAAAGAGGTCGATTTCTCTATTGAATTAATGCTAGGAACAACACCAACATCAAATGCTCCATATAGAATGAACACTCCATAATTATTTAAACTGAAGCTACAACTCAAGGAGATGCTGAACAATGGATATATAAGGCCAATTATGTCTCCATGGGGAGCACCATTTCTATTTGTGAAGAAAAAGGATGGCACACTCGGGATGTGCATTGATTACAGACAAATGAACAAGGTGGCCATTAATAATAGGTATCCCTTGCCAATAATTGATGATCTAGTTGATTTGTTAAGGGGAGAAACACTATTATCCAAGATTGACCTGAAATCATACTATTACCAAGTGCACGTTAAAGATGAAGATATCCATAAAAAAACCTTTAGAACAAAGTATGGGCATGAAAAAATTGTGATAGTTCCCTTTGGGATTATTAATGCCCCTAAAACTTTCATGTGCTTGATGAATAGTGTGTTGCGCCCTTATCTGGACATATTTGTAGTGGTTTTTGTTGATGATGTTGTCACAAAATTGTACTTGATTGGCTGCTGATCAGAAAAATCTATGTAACTATTTCAAACCAGCTTTTGACTGAAGCTTAGCCTCTTCAGTTTGAGAGGGCTCTCTCAAGGGGTTTTATGATATTTCATTTCTGTTACTCAGAATTCATAACTCTATGCTCTGATTTCCTTTAGTAATGAAATGACTATGTTTTCCTATGTTTTTTGAGTGAATTTCCCTTGTTAAAGATCCCTATTTGCCTCAGCTTCCATTTCAAGAAGCCTTGCCACTGAAACTTCTGATTGTTGACTCCATAAGCCCAATGGTAGCAAGCCTGCATTCTTTTCAACCTGCAAACATAAAAAACAAGTTACATTTCCAATAGAGTTAGCCATCTAGTACTATCATTATCAACTATCATAAAACCCCTTAAGAGAGCCCTCTCAGACTGAAGAGGCTAAGCTTCAGTCAAAAGCCGGTTTGAAACAGTTACATAGAGATTTCTGATCAAAAGCCAATCAAGTACAATTTTGTGATAATTTTTTTTCATAGTCGTATACTTGAAAGTTTGCGGAATTATTACTTGGAACAAAAGTTCTCTTTGAATTTTCCTCACATGCCTTCATGGCTTTGGAGTCTTCACCATTAGATTGCACATAACCAAGACCAAATTTCTTAGGTCATTTGTTAGGTCCCTATATTACTAGTATATTCCCTTATTGTTGTTAGTGTAACACCCTTATTGTTATTATTGTACCCCTATAACCCCCATATTGTTGTTATTGTGCTTTTAAATTATTATTGTTAGGTCGGCTAGGATTACATTGTGGCTCCACTAGGATTACATTGTGGCCCCATGGACTCCTATATATAGAAAGGAGGTTTTGTAATTTGTATCATCCAAGAATTTTTCATTCATGTAATGTATTGGAGGTTTCCCCCTCGAAGTGGCTTATTTATAAGTTGTTGATATCCCTTTTCTTCTATTTTTGGAGCTGGTTTCACAACATTTGGTATTAGAGCTTTAGATTCTAGGGTTTTGCTGCTCCAAATAGGTCATCGTGGAATTTTCGCTATAAATTTTTTTCCACGAAGGTTCCAGAGCTAAAATTTTTAGAGTGCCAAACTGAAATCCTGAGGAACATCTTCGCAAAATTTCAGAGCTTGGTTCACAATATTTTCAGAGATATGATGTGTGGAAGTTAGATATTTTTAAGGCTCCTAAATTTCACTTAAAAAGGTCATCGCAGAATTTTTGCTATAAATTTGTTTCTATGAAGTTTAAAAAGATGAAATTGTTAGAGCACAAAGCTGAAATCCTGAGGAACATCATCGCAAAATTGCAGAGCTTGGTTCGCAATAGTTTCAGAGATATGATCTGTGGAAGTTAGGTATTTTTCAGGCTCCCAAATTTCATCTCAAAGAGGTAATCGTGGGAAAATATTCATAACTCTCTCTCTGAGCATTGGATTGGAATTCTATAAAAAGTGACTGGAAGTACATGAACTTTAGTTTCCTGTCTATAAATTTTCGAGCTAAAGGAGCAAACAGTGACACATGGCAAGTCGTACAAGTTTTCTCTACTGAACCAGTCCATAATTAGGTCATTGTGGGAGATTGGACATAACTTTGTATTGAATAATCCAAATCAAGTTAGACCTGTGGCATTTGAAAGAAGCTTCAGAGGACTACTATAGGGACGAATTTTAGATATTGAGGATATGCAAGTATATATAAGTCAATTTCAATAGAAAGCTCCTCAAAAGCAAGTAAAAGGTGTGTATTTTTTTTTTTTTTTTTTTTCCGAATTGCATAAGTCTTGTTTGAAGAATCAAGTTGAATTGATTCCAAGGGCATATTGTAGAATAAATATCAGTATTGGATTCTCAAATGGCCCCTAAAAAGAATTCAACACCCATTAAGCCTTTATAAAACTCTACTGTGATTCATGAAGACGAAGAATGACAATATGACATATCAAAATTACAAGAGCAAGTGCAACAAATTTCGCTCTCACAAAGAGCAACAAAAAATGACATGGAAGTTTTGAAGAAAGGCGTGGAATCTAATATGGATGGTTTGAAAATGGCATGGAAGCTAAGATGGATGGCATGGAAGTTTGCATGGAATCCAAGATGGATGACATGGAAGCTAAGATGGAAAACATGAAGAATGATCTAAAAGTAGACATGGAAGGTTTGACAAAGTTGATAAAGGAAATGTTTCCTAATGGTGAAAAGATAGTAGAGGAAACTCATGATGAGAACAAAATAAATGTTAATCGTGATTTCATAAACTCTAATGTTGGAGGGAAGAACCACCATATTCCAAAAATGGATATGAGGAAGTTTTATGGAAAGGATCCGTATCATGGACAATTGCGATGGAGCAATATTTTGATCTCAATAATGTGCAAAACACAAAAGGTACACATTGAAACTTTACATTTAGAACAAAATACATTTGTATGGTATTGATGGCTTTTCTCCCGTAAAAAAATTGTCACTTGGTCAATTTTTACAGAGGAAATGATAGCACATTATGAGGATACAAAGATAAACACTTTCTTTAGCCAATTGATAAATCTCAAACAAAAGTGTTCAGTGGAGGAGCACATTGAGGACTTCCAAAAATTTAATATAAGGGTAACTGATATTCCAGAGGAACGCATGATTAATCTCTTCATAGGTACTTTAAAGGATAACATCGACCATGAAGTTTGTGTTTTGGAACCTGATTCATTGGAGAAGGCATTCAGGTTGGCAAGAAAAATTGAATGTAAAATTATGGTGACAAGGAAGCCTACCACTCACTTCTATAAAGATGTAAATGTTGCTACTACTAGATTTCCACAACCTACAAGGTTGACACCACAACAATTGGAAGAAAAAAGAGAAAAAGGGCTTTGCTACAGTTGTGATAGAAAATACATTAAAGGTCATAAGTGTGCTAAGAAGAAATTATTTTACATAGATTGTGAAGAGGAGGAAGAAAATGAACAAGAAACTTCAAAAGAAGAGGATATGCACCAGGAAATAACTCTATAAGAAGAAGAAATGAGTTCGACCATATCGTGTAATGCATTGGCAGGAATTACCACTCGTCAAACTCTCAAGATAGAATGACATATCAAGAAGAAAAAGGTAATAGTGTTGATTGATTCAGGTAGTACCCATAATTTTATTCATTGTAAGGTAGCCAAGGAATTGAATTGTTTCCTATACCCAGCACCAGAATGTCAAGTGATGGTTGGAAATGGAGGAACTATAAATTGCTCTGGAAAATGCCATAATATCAAGCTAACCATGGGGGAATATGTATTGACTAGTCCAATGCTTTCCATTCCTATGGGAGGTGTTGATGTTGTACTAGGAGTACAATGGTTACAATCTTCGGGGACGGTAGCTTTTAATTTTCAAGAACTTTTCTTGAAATTTTTTTCAGAAGGAAAGGAAGTCGAATTACGGGGTATTGCAGGGAAGCCGGGAAAGATAATAAGCTCTAATGTCATGACAAAGCTTATAAAGAAAGAACAACGAGGCGTAATTGCACAATTATGCTCACTAGAAGTTCCAACATCAAAATCATCTATTTCTGTAGATCTCCAAAAAGTCTTGGACAATCATTCCAAGGTGTTTGAAACTCCCAAAGGACTCCCAAATATTCGTGATCATGATCATGCTATTCATTTGATTCCAGGAAGTGTTCCTCCAAACATCAAGCCTTATAGATATCCTTATGTCCAAAAGAGCGACATTGAACGTATGATTGAAGAAATGTTAGAGGCGGGTATAATTCAACCTAGTCAAAGTTTTTTCTTTGCTCCTATAGTATTGGCACACAAGAAGGATGGATCATGGCGCAGGTGTCCGGATTATAGGGAACTCAATAAGCTCACCATTAAAGATAAATTTCCCATTCCTGTGATTGATGAATTATTGGATGAATTACATGGAGAAATTTATTTTACCAAGTTGGATGTTCGTTCAGGATATCATCAAATTAGAATGAAGACTGAAGATATTCCAAAAACAACATTTCGAACTCATGAGGGTCATTATGAATTTTTGGTCATGCCTTTTGGCCTTACCAATGCACCTTCTACATTTCAAGGGTTGATGAATTCCATTTTCAAACCCTTCCTAGAAAATTTGTGCTAGTATTTTTTGATGATATACTAATCTACAGCAGGTCTTGGAAGGATCATGTTGAACATGTTGACAGGGTGCTCAAACTATTGTAGGAGAAATAATTATATGCAAAAACATCCAAATGTTTCTTTGGAGTACAAGAGGTGGAATATCTGGGTCATATTGTATCTCACGAGGGTGTTAATGTAGACCCTAACAAAATTAAAGCCATTAAGGAATGGAAAGTCCCCACAACCATAAAGAAGTTGCGAGGATTTCTCGGGTTAACAGGGTATTATCGCAAGTTTGTTAAGAATTATGGGAGAATAGCAGCACCTCTAACAACATTATTGAAGAAAGATGCATTTTCATGGACCCCTGAAGCAACTAAGGCCTTTGAACATCTTAAAGAGGCAATGTGCCTAGCACCGGTCTTAGCTACGCCAGACTTCACAAAAACCTTTATTGTGGAATGTGATGCCTCAGGAAATGGAATTGGTGCCGTTTTAATGCAGGAAGGAAGACCCATTGCTTTTGAAAGTCGTCCAATCAAAGGAAAGTATTTACAGAAACCTATTTATGAGAAGGAAATGTTAGCACTACTGCATGCACTAAAGAAATGGCGAACTTACCTAATGGGAAGACACTTCAAGGTAAAAACTGATCATGATAGTCTTAAACACTCTTTGGAACAAAGACTATCTTCAGAAGAGCAGCAAAAATGGGTCACAAAGATGTTGGGTTATGACTTTGAAATAATCTACAAAAAAGGAAAGCTTAATGTTGTTGCAGATGCACTCTCAAGAAAGAATGAAGAGGTGGAAGCATTGCTTGGTGCCATTTCTATTATCCAACCAGATTGGATAACTGAAGCAAGAGATGAATGGAAGAAGGACAAAGATGTATGGACACTCATTCAAAAGTTGCAGCAATATCCTAGTACATATGATACATTTAGTTGGAAAAATGATTCCTTATGGTACAAAGATCGCTTATATCTTTGTAAGAATTCCCAACTAAAACAAAAGATTCTTCTGGAATTGCACACTTCTCCTTTAGGAGGACACTCAGGATTTTTAAAAACTTACCACAGGATGAAGAAAGAATTTTTTTGGGATGGCCTTAAATCTGATATTCGAAAGTTTGTGGCGGAATGTTTGGTTTGCCAGCAGAATAAAGTGGAAACAATTAAGACCCCAGGACTTCTACAACCTTTATCCATTCCAAGACAACGTTGGGAGGAGATTTCAATGGATTTTATCACAGGTTTACCTAAGTCCGAAGGAAAGAGTGTCATCATGGTGGTAGTTGATAGACTTACCAAGTATGCACACTTTTGTGCATTATCTCATCCATTAAAAGAAAGTACAGTTGCTACTACATTTATGGATAGAATTCAAAAGCTACATGGAAGCCCAAGGGTTATTGTGAGCGACAGAGATCCCATTTTTACTGGAAATTTTTGGACGGAGTTATTTTCTTGTTTGGGTACTCAATTAGCTCATAGCTCATCTTATCATCCTCACTCTGATGGTCAAACTGAGATAGTAAATAAATGTTTGGAAGGATATCTTCGTTGTTTTGTATCTGATAAACAAACACAATGGGTCAAGTGGTTACCTCTCACCGAATGGTGGTATAACACTTCCTTCCATACTGCAGCAAAAATGACCCCATTTATGGCACTTTATGGATATCATCCACCATCCATCACATCATATTTAAGAGATAATTCGAAGGTTCAAGCAGTGGAAGATCACATCGAGCATCAGCAAGAAGTTCTCCAACTCTTAAAGGATAACCCGAATTTGGCACAAAATCGAATGAAACAACAAGCAGATCAATATCGCAGCGAGAGAAGTTTTGATGTAGGAGATTGGGTATTTTTACGGCTACAACCATACAAACAAATGTCCCTCAAGCAAGCTAAGAAGGATAATAAATTATCGCCAAAGTACCATGGTCCTTACAAGGTGTTGCAAAAGATTGGTACTATGGCATACAAATTGGAGCTTCCTGCTTCTTCGCGAGTACATCCAGTTTTCCATGTTTCATGCTTAAAGAAGGTTATAGTTGAAAATCTTCCAGTTCAAACAGTATTGCCAGAACTTGATGGGGAAGGGAAAATCATATTGGAACCTGAAGCAGTCATGGAAAAAAGAACTCGACAACTACGGAATCGATCAATTTCAGAGTATCTCATCAAGTGGAAGAACTTACCCACTGAAGATTCTACATGGGAGGATGAGAATTTATACAGAAGCACCTAGAGCTACTCAAGCGTTGAGGACAACACTTTTTTGAAGGAGAGGGGCATGTTAGGTCCCTATATTACTAGTATAGTCCCCTATTGTTGTTAGTGTAACCCCCTTATTGTTATTATTGTACCCCTGTAACCCCCATATTGTTATTATTGTGCCCTTAAATTATTATTGTTAGGTCTTCTAGGATTACATTGTAGCGCCACTAGGATTACATTGTGGCGCCACTAGGATTACATTGTGGCCCCATGGACTCCTATATATAGAAAGGAGGTTTTGTAATTTGTATCATCCAAGAATTTTTCATTCATGTAATGTATTGGAGGTTGCCCCCTCGAAGTGTCTTATTTATAAGGCGTTGATATCTCTTTTCTTCTATTTTTGGAGTTGGTTTTACAACATCGTTCCTCAACCATAATATGTTCAACTGTGCCTTATGCATGCTTGCCTAAACCCTTTCCTCCATAGCCCATTTTAAACATTAACTTGGACCCTATAACTCTAGTGTGATTTTCAAAAGAACCAACACATCTTTCTAAAGAGGAAACTGAAGAAAATTAGAATGGAATTCATATATTTCTGGACAGCTTCATCAACAACTCTTTTCAAACTATTGTACTCAGTGAGGGCTTGTATAGGGTTGGTTCTATTTCCCCATTTTCTCAAGAAGCTATCTTCAAATTCATTCCAATTATGTAGGCTTCCTGGAGTAAGGACTTTGAACCACTTTCTGACCTCACCAGTAAATCTCTGAGCAAATAATCTCATCTTGACATCCTCATGGTCAACCTCCTCCATGTCTATGAATTCATTAAATTGTTCTACATTCCCTTCAGCTGTATCTCTTCATCACTTCCCCAAGTTTTGATTCTAGTAGAGTATTTTCTAAGAAGGGCATTAAGGACAACTGGAAGAACAAGAGGGGCATACCTAGCAGGTGGAGGTGGAAAATTTCCTATCATGATGATTGGAAATATGGTAGTTTTAGGGCCATCAGTGGTAGAGGAAGAGGGATTGTTAGGAGGGGGGCTGGTTGGTCTTTGTTTCCTAGTTACAATTAAAATTCAGTCAGGTAAAGGAAAACCATATTTACTTCTTAGCAATATTTCAAATGGGTCTAGTTACTTCAACCTATCCAAATATTCCCTTTCTAACAATAACTATGATGTGACTACTTCCCAAAACTCTTCTTTATTTTGGGTCACTAAGGCTGAGGTATCAATACCTCTTCTATGTAGGTCTAAGACAATTTCAGTCAATTCTTTTTCATTTTCAGACCTAAACATGACTTCCTGAATTTTATTCTCAAACCTTTTATCTTCAGGACTTCTTAAAAATTCAGAGGACAAGGCCTTTGTGTGTAATGGAGTACCTGATTGTGTAGAACTACCTTGAATGCCTTTGGAAATTGTGTTTGGATTATCCACAATTGTAGGTGGATCTGGGTCAGGATTACTCCGCGTATATCTCCTTTTCGAAGCCACCTTTGAACATGAGAATTTTGAATGGAGTCACCAAGGTAGTTGCAGCCTCGAATAGCTTCTGAGCTCCTGCTACCTTCAATATTTTAGCTTCAAAATTTCGGGAAAAGTATATCTTCAGGCTCTCGGCAGACGCACCAAAATGTTATCACAAAATTTCACTTGATTGGCTGCTGATCGGACAACCCTACGGTAGCTGTTTCAAACCAGATTTTGACTGAAGCTTAGCCTCTTCAGTCTGAGAGGGCTCTCTCAAGGGGTTTTATGATATTTTATAATGATAGTACTAGATGGCTAACTCTATTGGAAATGTAACTTGTTTTTTATGTTTGTAGGTTGAAAAGAATGCAAGCTTGCTACCATTGGGCTTATGGAGTCAACAATCAGTAGTTTCAGTGGCAAGGCTTCTTGAAATGGAAGATGAGGCAGATAGGGGTCTTTAACAAAGGCAATTCACTCATAAAACATAGGAAAACACAGTCATTTCATTACTAAAGGAAGTCAGAGCATAGATTTATGAATTCTGAGTAATATAAACGAAATCTAATGCAAGTAGTAAAAAATAAGATGTAGATCAATAAGACATTAAAAACCCCATGAGAATCTCAGGTCTGTCAAGAAGAAAGTCCCTCTATTTACTGATATAAGTCAAAATACATAAAGCAGCAGTTTAGTGCAAAAAATCTACAACCCTTCACTACTTCGATGCTTTGCCTTTTAATAGACATTATTACAACAAGGATGATCTGCTTGGTGGATAGATTCATCGAATTCTTCCTATGACACATCACATAACTAAAAAACATGTCTTCTAATAAGAAACTAATAGCTACACCTTTAAAGAAGACATTTCCTAATAGGACTGAAACTCCTACTTATTACATGACTCTACCTTATCTTGGAAATAGTTAAATGATGGTTACAACATAAGTGGCACATGCTTGAAAAAACTATGACGTAGCTCATCACCACTTTTCATATTTAAAACCCTCATAGACATGTGGAACAAAACCCTATTTTTCAGGGATGCATAACCCTTATCTTCAACGAGAACTTTGGCTGATGAAATATCTCCACAACACTTCCTTCGAGTCATAAATGTTTGATGTTAAGGTCCCTTGACATGTTGGAGGATTCTAGTTGTCCAAAACTGCCATTAAGTTGCTCCAAAACCTTCAAAAACAACTCGCTCTGAAAACAGGACAATTTTCGCTAGCGTCTAAAAAATAGCTTCTGCACCCAAAAAATCTGCTCCTTTGCAGTTCCATGGTGTCGACCTAGTCATGACACATCACCACCATCATTCTCCCATCTTGAAAACTGCAAAAAGTGAATTTAGAGGCAAAAATGCTGCTACATATTTTTTTGTAGCGTTTTCCTGGCTTTAAGCCTAGGAAACACTACGAAACTGTGAAAAAGTGCAGAATTTCCAGATTTCAAGACTGTCTCCAAAAAGTGACCTCTAGCTGTAAAAACGTGATCTTCAGCATGCCATGAACCTTATAAAACACATTTAATCTCAACTTAAGGCCCCTCTGGTGTTTCCTCTTCATTAATGATCAGTTGAGCTATGGGCTCCTCAACCACAGTCATCTTTAGACCTTTCTTCTCTAGCTCTTCAAGAATCAATTCCAATTTCTCTTGGAAGTCTTTGTCTTGGTCCTTCAGTTTCCTATTCTTAGATTGCAAATGTAGGTTCATTTTTCTGATATGTTTCACCTCTCCTCTCAATGGATGATTCCATTTGATCAATTTTTGTGTGTTGTCCAAGGTATTTGACACATTTATGACCCGCTCTTCCCAAATTTCTTTCATTTTCTCAAACTGTACCTTCTGAACCTTGTGATTCCTTGCCTATTTCTTTAAGACTGTTATTTCATCATTTTCCAGCTTTAGTTGTTCCTTAAGGACTTCAATCTCTGTTCTTTCAATGATTTACTCTTTACCTTTCCTCTATTTAATGACTAATTCTTCTTTTGCAGGTGAGGATAGGTCTATGATGCTTGGTGATGGATGAGGAGTTTTAGTGACCTTATGAGCTTCTTTACTACTTTCCAAGACCTTTCTGGCATGCCTTGTCATTGGTTTCCTAGCTTGAAACATGAATCCTGCATCTTCACCTGCAAACTCTAACTTCTTAGTTGTTTTGGCTTTCTTGAGCTTCCTTCCTCCCTCATCTATGTCTTCAGCTTGGACTATGGGAGTTTCTTCAATATCAATAGCATGAAAAATGTCCTCTAAGTTACCCTGACCCACTGTTTGGCTTCTTGTAACCCTCTTTCTACCATGTTTGCTCACTGTTGGCTTTTGTTTTTCAGGTGTAACTTTGGGTGTGTCAGCCTTATGAAATGGCTCTGTCTCCATGATCATTGGCTCAACTTGCTCTGCCACTAAAGGTGATGGGATATCTATAGGTTTGGGAGTTATTTTAGGAGTGATAGCATCTACTTGAAAACCACTGATGAACAGAAAAGATGACCAGTCTCTACCTAATCTCTTTAACTCCTCTAATGCCAGCAACTTGATCAAACCATGATGAAAAAGAGAGGTTTCATTTCCTTTAGATTTAACTTGAACTTTTTTTGATATTTTAGCTAAGCTTCTGTATAAGTAAAAAGGTAAATCAAGAGAAATCTTACCCAAAAAATGTAGTAGAAGCCTAAGGTGGTAGGAATAAACCATGTGGTACCTCCCTTCATAGGTGAAGTACTTCTGAATAATTAGCAACAACTTTGAGAATTTATCTTTCATGTAGCTCCTTGGGATGGAATTTGTGAGATCAATTTCACTATGCTCTGGCTTGATAAATTCTTTACAATCCTGCATGGTGAACTTGATACCTTTGAACCATTGCTTTCCTCCTCTAGGGATTCATGTTGCTACTGCAATAGTCTCTAGTGTTACTGTAATGTTTAACATTCCCACCTTTGAAGCTGTCCCATTGAAACTGATAGAAAACTCCTTAGAAACCTGCACGTGGCACCCCTGCAAATTTTGGTAGAACTGTAAACACCCTGTTCTTCTGAAAACTTCTAATGCAGTTGGGTATTCATTTAAAAAATTCATGTATGATGGCTCATATCTAAGAAAGTTGCCACCATTGTTGGTATTCCTCTTTGCTGCCATAGTGATTTTATACCTTCTCTGCTTCGCTTGATTAGTGATACCTGCAACTTTTGAAAATGCCAACAACATGCTTGGCTTGGTGAAACAACTCTCCAGAACTCAATAGCATGCAAAGATGAAGCATAGAATGACAAAAGAATCAATTTGGTAATGTTTTAAAGTTCGATGACAGCTCATGGATTAATCATGACTTATGCAAGCTAAAATTAGTAATAATGTCCTCAGCCATGACCTTCGTACCTTGGAAATGACCCTAACTGATTCGAATGACATCCACCCTAACAGTTCTAAT
This sequence comes from Pinus albicaulis, assembly GCA_034641835.2. Classification (NCBI taxonomy): domain Eukaryota; kingdom Viridiplantae; phylum Streptophyta; class Pinopsida; order Pinales; family Pinaceae; genus Pinus; species Pinus albicaulis. The sequence continues at coordinate 559,748,006 of CM076573.1, read as the reverse complement.
CATGGACTGACACCTTGCACCTATTTGACAAGACAAACAGAAATACCCTTTTTCGTAGCGTGGTTAGTTCGTTTCCTGGCAGTTTTGTTGCGAAACTATTAGTCAGTTTCGTAGCGAAAACTCCCTTTTTACAGTGCAATTCACTACGAAAACAGGAAAAACTGGCTAAAGTGACTTTTTCCAATTCAAAAGTTTAGGAAATGAAATATATCAGCAAATGATGACTGATGCGACATAATATGACTTGAATGGGGGTGGGTTTGGACCTTAAGATAGGTTAATATGAAAAAAATTATTTTTTTCCTTTATCAACTTGTGACAAATGAACCTTATGACCATACCTAATAATGTTTCGCTTTTTTTGAGTGATAACAGATGACATTTTGGTCTATTCAAAGACCAATGAGTAGCATGAAAAACATCTGGCTATAATACTAAAATTTTTGAGATCAAATACCTTAAATACAAAGAGAATAGAGTGGCTGATGCACTCATTAAGAGAGTGAAAATGAACCACATAACAACCATAAGTTCCTGTGGAACTGGCCTTGAATAAAGGATCAAATATGCTTGGAAACAAGATGAAAAATATTGTATGTTAAAGGAGAAGTTTCAACAAGAGTCTGAGGGTGATCAAGATAAAGAATATTACCTATTAGAAAATGGGTTGATTAGATTCAAGAATATATTTTCCGAATGAGGGCAATCTAAAGAAGTTGATATTGAAAGAGTTTCATGATAAACCGTACTCTGGTCACCAAATTTATCAAAAGACTCTAATAGCCATCAAGAAATTTTACTATTGACCCAACTTGAAAAGGGAGGTGGCTGAGGTGAAAGTTGAGTGCAAGCACCCAACTAGTTTATTGCAGCCTATTCCCATTCCAGAATGGAATTAGGAGGTGATTTATATGGAATTTATTGCAGGGCTACCAAATAACTCTAAACAATATGATGCAATTTTGGTAGTGGTTAATAAGTTGAGAAAAGTGTCTCACTTCATAGTTCTTAAGTATACAAATTCAACAAGTGAAGTAGCTCAAATTTTCATAAAGGAAATTGGGAGATTGAATGGAGTTCCCAAGACAATCATCTTGGGTAGAGTTCCAAGTTCACTTCAAGGTTCTCGAAGGAAATATTTGTAGGATTGGGAATTGAGCTCGTATTTAGAACAACTTACCATCCATATACTTGTTAGGACTCCTTAGTTTCCCAAGTCTGAGAAAGGAAACCAAAGAGGTAATCGCAGACCAACTTTCAATTTTGAAGCTAGCCCTACCAAATCAGAGAGGGCTCTCTCTCTATCAAGCTCACAGTCAGTGGAAATTACTAGCGAATAATGATTTTAGACTAGTTATAAGCTCAGTAGGGTTTTTTATTTAGGTTTGATTAGGGTTTGTTGGATAAAGAAGCACCAAGTTTAGAAACTAGGCAAGATATCCCAAAAAGATTAACTGAAGATATAGTATGAGGCAAGGTAGATGTGATTTAGTGACATAATTGGTTTTTCATTGTAGTGTGGTAAGGAGGAAAACATATAGAAGTTAAGCGATCATAATGAATTCACTTATTTCAGAGGATGAAACACTTAGATGCTTATCTTATACAAAAATAAAACATAAAAGAATGATTTCTATTTCAAAACTTAAAAGATAAAGCATAGGAAGAAAGTATATGGTGCTTGAACAACTTGATCATATGCATAAGATAAATAGATAAAAACACTGTCACTAACCACATCACAAGAATCCCATAAAAATAATTGCAACTGTCTGTAAATTTCTTTTGCAAATTGTCAAATACAGTAGTGCCAAAAGAGTATGAACTTCAGATATCCAACCCTCTCAATGAATTATTTTTGAGCAGAGAAGAGGAGCCATCCATCATTTCTTTATTGATGTGAGTCTCATGTGTAGATTCAGTATAATATGTTAAAACATATAGATGCGACACGTTATGACATGTGGTGTATGGTTGCTACTAGGATGCGAAATTTTCAAGGAACTCCTAGTTGAGGGTGATAGAGCTTCTATTTATACTTGTAGTTCCTCTGGGAAATACACACCCTCTTACAACCCCCCCCTCCATTTGGATTTGAAACTCCACCTTGGGAACAAAGAAAATAAAACAATATTCCACCTCTAGGGGTCGAATCCTGATCCAAAACAACTAATTAATGCACTTAATGACTCATAGCCTAATCCTAGGGAAGTTAGAAACAACTTTCCCCTTTTTTAGCTAACAAGTTGAGATTTTCTCTCAAGTGATTAAAAATAAGATTGTTTTACAAAGATGAAAATAAATAGGTGTATTAAAAATCAAAAAACTCATGAGCCAGGTGTTACATCAACCATTTTGACCTTTGACCTCCACTTGTCAAAAAAAATCTTAAAACCCAGAAACGCAGCAAAATTTATCAGAAACACAGCAGAAGCACAACACAACTTTGGAGGCCTTCCCGGATAATTTTTTGGCTGAAAAGTTATGGTTGGAAAGATGAATATGTTTACTACACCATGGAACCATCAAGCACTTGAAAGCACTGGTCCAAACCTCTGAAAATTTGCCTTGAAGTCAAGTTGTCCCATAAACGCATCAAGTGGTCTGAAATAGTGGTAGAAAGGTAAAAAATGGGCACTATTTTGTCATTTTATGAAAATTTATAAAATTTCAAGCTTCCCAAAGTACTTTTCTATTATCCTCACATCATTATCCATCTCCACATGCTTTCCAATTTTCATTTGGATACTTTGGGAAAAAGTGTAGTGAGCACTCGTTGCATTTCTGTAGGGTCAATTTTCTGCGTTTTTTGTAAAAATATGGGTCAAATATGGAGTGATATATATTTAAAAATAAAATGTTTTACAAAAAGGGGAGATTTTTTTGTAGATAAGGTTATTGTGAATAAAAACCATTCTCAATTTTTGGAAATTCATTCCCATATTCTCGGAATATGTGCCAAAATATAATGACTAAAACAGACAATTAAATTGGAGAATTTGATTTTATGAAAAATAAGGTTCAAACTTTGCTGTATATCTCCCAAATCATAACACCTGTTCATAAACTAAATGAATTTTTTGTTCTTTGGTATGCTATTGACAAAAACCTCTTTCACTTTTGTAAAATTAATCCCCATGGTTTCAGAAACTGATTTTGAAGTAAAACTGTCCCTGTGTGCAATGTAAAAGCCAAAAAATGATCACAAAACTCAAAATTTCAAAACTGTCTCCTTTTTCTTTGATTTATGATTTGATTTCATACCAAGAGTGATGCATCAACCAATAGTTCTAGGTTATCCTGTTAAATCATGATGGTAGCCCACCTCTTGCACCTTTTGACAAAACAGTTGGGTATGTGTTATATTCTTTCGACGATTAGTCGCATACGCAGGGGGGTCACTAGGGGGGCGATAGGCCCCCTTGTAAGTTGTGTCAGGCACAACAACCCCTTCTGTCCTGGGGTTCTAAGGGGGCGGGTAGCCCCCTTGCATGAGATTTTTTTTCCTTATTTTTTGGTGGGAGGACCCGCTTATGGTTTTGTGCATTTGTTTGCACATGGTTTTGGGGCATGATGGTTTTCGACCCTTGGTATTTTGTAGATACGGTTAAGGGAAATACAGTTATGTTCTAATCTAGGGTTAATGGATTCAATTTTATGAATGCTTCAACATGTATATATATATATATATATGTGTGTGTGTGTGTGTGTGTGTGTTGTAACACTAAAAATAATATAATGAAAAATCAAGTTGGTAGTCGTGATTTGGGATCCAAGGGAAAATATTTGTGTATATATGTTTTATGTTTTATGCTCTCGCTATTGTTTATTTTCTGTCTTTAAGAATTCGTTTGTAGATAATTTCTGTACAGGGTTAAAACCTACATTTGGTATCAGGGCTGTTTCAGATTCAAGGGGATGCCTTTGTTGCTGAGGGGTTTTTTGCTCGGGCTTGTGGTAGACCTTGTTCAGTGGGAGATCTGCGGGATCAATTCTTGCGGTGAAAGAATATGGCAAGCAGTGGAAAGATAGAGATTGAGAAATTTAATGGTCATATTTTTTAGTTGTGGAAGCTCAAGATGGACAATATGCTGGTGAATAAATATTAGTGGATCGCGGTAGATTCGGGTACTAAACCAACGAAAATGTGAGATGAAGACTTGGAGAAGTTGGATTGGAAGGAAAAGAGAACAATACGATTGTGTATCTCAGATTTTGTATTGTTGAATGTATCTAGGGAAGCTATGATGAAGACTTTGTGGGTCAAGTTAGGGACTTTGTACCAATCTAAGTCTCTAGTGAATAAATTGTTCTTGCGAAAAAATGTGTATAACCTAAGGATGAAGGATGGAGACTCGGTGACAGAGCATATGAACGCCTTCAATACTGTGGTAAGTCAGTTGTAATACGTTGATATTAAAAATATTAGATGAAGATAAGTGCATCAGTTTGTTGTGTTCTCTACGAGATTCATGGGACAGTCTGGTTATTACAATAGGTAGTAGTACAACTACCTTGAATCTTGATGAAATTGTCCCAGCCTTGCTGTCGGAGGAAATGAGACGAAGAAATATGGAGGGCCAGAATGGAGATGCCTTATCTATACGAGGAAGGTCCCAAAACAGAAACATAAATAAGTTTTTGAGTGGAAGATCTAAATCTCCAGGAAAGCATGTAAAGGTGAGTTGGGAATGTGGAAAGGAAGGGCACTACAAAAAGGACTGTTGATCTAAAGCTCTTGAGAAAGGAAAGGGATCTAATGATGCTCCTTATGTAGAGGAAAAAACCACCTTAGATGAAGGTGGGGATGTGTATTTGGCTTCTTCATCAAATACACATGTAGATCATGAGGCATGGTTGATTGACTCAGGTGCATCCTTTCACTTCACTCCCCATAGGGAGTGGTTTTGCGAGTATGAGAAGTATGATGGTGGTGATGTATTCTTAGGAGATGATAGGAAGGCCATAATCATTGGATGTGGAAAAGTTAAGCTGAAGTTGCAAGGTGGAAGGATTATAACACTTCCTCATGTTCTGCATATTCCTGCATTGGCCAGAAATTTGATTTCTGTAAGCAAGATGGATGATGAAGGTGTAAAAACAGTGTTCAAGAAAGATACTTGCAAGATGGTTCAGGGAGCATTGGTATTAATGTGGGGACTTTGTATTGGAACTCCGTACAAGCTTTAGGGTAGCACTATTATTGATGGGTGCAACAGTTATGTGGTTCCTGAAAGTGGAGCGGAAAGCCTAGCGATCTCTGGAGAAAAGATCATGCTATGGCATCAAAGGCTAGGACATATTGGAGAGAAGGGCCTTGAGATACTGCATGGTAATGGTATGGTAGAAGGTATCTCTAATTTCTCTCTAGATTTCAATTTTTGTGAACATTGTGTATATGGGAAGCAGAATTGAGTGAGTTTTCCTTCTAGTGCTAAGAGGGCGAACTAGATATTAGAGCTTATGCACAGTGATGTGTTTGGACCTGTGTCGGTTCCTTCACTGGGAAAGTATGTGTACTATTTTTATTTCATAGATGAATTCTTAAGGAATATATGGATATATTTCTTGAGGAATAAATCTTAAGTCTTTGACAGATTTAAAGAATTTAAGGCTTTGGTGGAAAACCAGACAAAGAAGAAGATAAAGGTGCTGAGGATAGATAATGGCAGAGAGTTCTGCAAGAAGGAATTTGAAGAGTTCTGTAAGAAGTGTGGTATAGCATGGTAGAATACTACTCCATACACACCTCAAAAAAATGGAGTTGTAGAAAGAATGAACATAACATTGATGGAAAAGGAAAGAAGCATGCTCATTGGTACCGATTTAGGACAAGAATTCTGGGCAGAGGTAATGGAGACTTCATGTTACCTGGTTAACATATCACCTTCATCAGGGTTGGAGGATAAGACTCCACATGAGGTATGGACTTGTAAGAAACCCTCTATTTCACATCTAAGGGTATTTGGATGTGATTCATATGTACATCTTCCAAAGGATAAAAGGACCAAGTTGGATAATAAATATGAAAGGTGCATATTTATTGGGTATAAGGATGGTTTAAAAGGTTACAAGCTTTGGCACCCAGAAACAAGGAAGGTTTTGTACATTTGAGATGTGGTGTTTAGAGAGGTGAAAGATGTTGTTAAACATGAAGTCATACCAAAGGAACTTGAAGATAGAGTTTGAGCTTAAGGAGGATGAATCAAACTCTACAACAGAATAAGATTCAGAAGAGGAAGAGCCACAAACTCCAGCTGTGAGAAGATCAGTTCGGGAAAGAAGGCAATTAGAAAGGTATAGTCCATCTGATTTCTATTCAAATTTTACTTTAAATATCACTGATGATGATCCCAGAAATGTCAGGGAGGAAGTGGATTCAGAGGATGGAAAAATTTGGAAGGAGGCCATGGTTGATGAAATGGCATCCTTGTACAAAAAAGAGGCATGGGATCTGGTGGAGTTGCCAGCTGGAAAGAATCCCATTGGGAGAAAATGGGTGTTTAAGAAGAATATGAATGTAGAAGACAAGGTGGAGAAATACAAAGCTCGGTTGGTAGAAAAAGGCTATTCCTAGGTGTCGGGAACCGATTTTGGTGATATTTTTTCTCCTGTTGCCAAGGTTACTTCTATTAGATTACTTTTATCTATTGCTACTGCATTTGATTTTGAGATAGAAAAAATGGATGTGAAGACAACATTTCTTCACGAAGATCTAGAAGAGGATATCTACATGAAGAAACTTGAAGGCTTTACGGTGAAGGGTAAGAAAGAACTGGTATGCAGGTTAAAATGGTCTCTGTATGGGTTAAAACAATCACCAAGGATGTGGTATCAGATATTTGATACCTATGTATGGGGACTTGGCTTCGCCAAAAGCAAAGAGGATCACTGTGTGTATTTTAAATTAATTGATGACCATGTTATTCATTTGGTCTTGTATGTGGATGATATGTTGTTGATTGGAAATGACAAATAAATTATCAAGGATTTGAAGACCCAATTGTTCTCCAAATTCGACATGAAGGATCTTGGTCTGTAAACTATATTTTGGGCATGGAAATTAAGAGAGATCGAGCAAAGAGGAAGCTATGGTTAAAACATAGGAAGTATATTGAGACAATATTGCAGAGGTTCAATATGCAGTATAGTAAACCGGTGAAGGTTCCTATTCCTGTAGGTGTAAATCTATCTGCTAAACAGTGTCCCAAGACACAAATAGAAGAGTAGGATATGTCTTGTGTTACATATGAAAGTGCAGTGGGTAGATTGATGTATGAAATGGTCTGTACTGGACCAAACATTGCACATGCAGTGGGATTATTGAGCAGGTTTATGTCAAAACTATGGAAGGAGCATTCGACAACAGTGAAACAAGTTTTTCGGATATATGTGTGTCACTAGTGATTATGGTTTGTGCTACCAGGGAAGACCAAGATTGGACAGAGTTTTGGACATCCGTGGTTTTTTTGATGCAGAGTGGGCTGGATATCTAGACCAAAGAAGATATACAAGTGGGTATGTGTTTATCCTATTTGGAGGTTCAGTCAATTGGATAAGTAAAATACAGTCTGTAGTGGCTCTTTCAACTATAGAGGCAGAATACATGGCAGCCACTCATGCAAGCAAGGAAGCAGTTTGGTTGCAGAGATTGTGTTCAAGTATGGGGTTGGTGCAACGAGCTATAAGTATAGACTGTGATAGCCAAAGTGCAATTTTCTTGGCTAATAACCCTACTTATCATTCAAAGACAAAGCACATTGATGTTCAATATCACTTTGTGAGAGATATGGTTGAGGATAAAAAGGTATTGCTGGTAGAGGTGGACACTTTAAAGAATGTTGCAGATGCATAGACAACGTCTGTGAGCACTCATAATTTCTCTTGGTGTAGAGAAACAATGGGTGTTGTAGGGCTAGACTAATGACTAAGCTCTCCTGTGGCCCCCTGCGTAAAGAAAACAACAAGTGGGAGAATGTTGGGTATGTGTTATATTATTTCCAAAATTAGTTGCACAAGTGTGGGGGGGGGGGGGGGGGGGGCATTAGACGCCATTGTACATTGTGCCGGGCGCAGTAGGGGTGACGCCCCCCTATCCATGGGTGCGCGGGGTCTAGGGCATCGCCTTGGCAATTTTTTTTCCTTATTTTTTGGTGGGCTGACTTGCCTAGGGTTTTGTGCATGGGTTTGCACATGGTTTTGGGGAATGATGGTTTTCAGCCCCTGGTATTTTGTAGATCCGGTAAAGGGAACTGCGGTTATGTACTAATCCAAGATTAATGGATTGGGGTTTATGAATGCTTCATCATGTATATATATGTGTTGTAACACTAAAAGGAATATAATGAAAAATCAAGATGGTAGTCCCGATTTGGGATCTAGGGGAAAGTCTCTGTGTATATCTGTTTTATGTTTTATGCTCCCACTATTGTTTATTTTCTATCTTTAAGAATTCGTCTGCAGAAAATTTCTGTACAGGGTTAAAACCCACAAAAACCCTAGCCATCCCACCCCTTCAAATGACTTCCTTATAAAATATGATGCATTGACCTCCTTCATATGAATAAGATCATATCTTGAGATATTTCCTCCTATGAATTTCATCTTGTCACTGGTCTCTGCCATTTTTGATCTTGTTTTTGAAAATAAAACCTAGTTTTAAGGAGGAATGGGCAAAGGGAACTTAGTTGTAAAACAGGGGAAAAAAGTAGCAAGTTGGAGTGAGGAAATAAAGGGGATGGAGGGAAAGAAAAATTATGAAAAAATTATGGGGAGTAGGGAAGTGTTTTGAGAACATAATGAAAGTGGATTTCTGGATTTGAGTGAGGGAAATGGGACAAAAGAGGGAAAACATAGTCCTTTTCTAGAAGTGAAACAACAAGCTAGGGTTTGTGTGGGAAGTTGATGAAATGAGTGAAATAAAGTGGG
>CM076573.1:559513149-559738978 GCA_034641835.2 Pinus albicaulis | reverse complement strand
TTCGCTTTTTTTGAGTGATAACAGATGACATTTTGGTCTATTCAAAGACCAATGAGTAGCATGAAAAACATCTGGCTATAATACTAAAATTTTTGAGATCAAATACCTTAAATACAAAGAGAATAGAGTGGCTGATGCACTCATTAAGAGAGTGAAAATGAACCACATAACAACCATAAGTTCCTGTGGAACTGGCCTTGAATAAAGGATCAAATATGCTTGGAAACAAGATGAAAAATATTGTATGTTAAAGGAGAAGTTTCAACAAGAGTCTGAGGGTGATCAAGATAAAGAATATTACCTATTAGAAAATGGGTTGATTAGATTCAAGAATATATTTTCCGAATGAGGGCAATCTAAAGAAGTTGATATTGAAAGAGTTTCATGATAAACCGTACTCTGGTCACCAAATTTATCAAAAGACTCTAATAGCCATCAAGAAATTTTACTATTGACCCAACTTGAAAAGGGAGGTGGCTGAGGTGAAAGTTGAGTGCAAGCACCCAACTAGTTTATTGCAGCCTATTCCCATTCCAGAATGGAATTAGGAGGTGATTTATATGGAATTTATTGCAGGGCTACCAAATAACTCTAAACAATATGATGCAATTTTGGTAGTGGTTAATAAGTTGAGAAAAGTGTCTCACTTCATAGTTCTTAAGTATACAAATTCAACAAGTGAAGTAGCTCAAATTTTCATAAAGGAAATTGGGAGATTGAATGGAGTTCCCAAGACAATCATCTTGGGTAGAGTTCCAAGTTCACTTCAAGGTTCTCGAAGGAAATATTTGTAGGATTGGGAATTGAGCTCGTATTTAGAACAACTTACCATCCATATACTTGTTAGGACTCCTTAGTTTCCCAAGTCTGAGAAAGGAAACCAAAGAGGTAATCGCAGACCAACTTTCAATTTTGAAGCTAGCCCTACCAAATCAGAGAGGGCTCTCTCTCTATCAAGCTCACAGTCAGTGGAAATTACTAGCGAATAATGATTTTAGACTAGTTATAAGCTCAGTAGGGTTTTTTATTTAGGTTTGATTAGGGTTTGTTGGATAAAGAAGCACCAAGTTTAGAAACTAGGCAAGATATCCCAAAAAGATTAACTGAAGATATAGTATGAGGCAAGGTAGATGTGATTTAGTGACATAATTGGTTTTTCATTGTAGTGTGGTAAGGAGGAAAACATATAGAAGTTAAGCGATCATAATGAATTCACTTATTTCAGAGGATGAAACACTTAGATGCTTATCTTATACAAAAATAAAACATAAAAGAATGATTTCTATTTCAAAACTTAAAAGATAAAGCATAGGAAGAAAGTATATGGTGCTTGAACAACTTGATCATATGCATAAGATAAATAGATAAAAACACTGTCACTAACCACATCACAAGAATCCCATAAAAATAATTGCAACTGTCTGTAAATTTCTTTTGCAAATTGTCAAATACAGTAGTGCCAAAAGAGTATGAACTTCAGATATCCAACCCTCTCAATGAATTATTTTTGAGCAGAGAAGAGGAGCCATCCATCATTTCTTTATTGATGTGAGTCTCATGTGTAGATTCAGTATAATATGTTAAAACATATAGATGCGACACGTTATGACATGTGGTGTATGGTTGCTACTAGGATGCGAAATTTTCAAGGAACTCCTAGTTGAGGGTGATAGAGCTTCTATTTATACTTGTAGTTCCTCTGGGAAATACACACCCTCTTACAACCCCCCCCTCCATTTGGATTTGAAACTCCACCTTGGGAACAAAGAAAATAAAACAATATTCCACCTCTAGGGGTCGAATCCTGATCCAAAACAACTAATTAATGCACTTAATGACTCATAGCCTAATCCTAGGGAAGTTAGAAACAACTTTCCCCTTTTTTAGCTAACAAGTTGAGATTTTCTCTCAAGTGATTAAAAATAAGATTGTTTTACAAAGATGAAAATAAATAGGTGTATTAAAAATCAAAAAACTCATGAGCCAGGTGTTACATCAACCATTTTGACCTTTGACCTCCACTTGTCAAAAAAAATCTTAAAACCCAGAAACGCAGCAAAATTTATCAGAAACACAGCAGAAGCACAACACAACTTTGGAGGCCTTCCCGGATAATTTTTTGGCTGAAAAGTTATGGTTGGAAAGATGAATATGTTTACTACACCATGGAACCATCAAGCACTTGAAAGCACTGGTCCAAACCTCTGAAAATTTGCCTTGAAGTCAAGTTGTCCCATAAACGCATCAAGTGGTCTGAAATAGTGGTAGAAAGGTAAAAAATGGGCACTATTTTGTCATTTTATGAAAATTTATAAAATTTCAAGCTTCCCAAAGTACTTTTCTATTATCCTCACATCATTATCCATCTCCACATGCTTTCCAATTTTCATTTGGATACTTTGGGAAAAAGTGTAGTGAGCACTCGTTGCATTTCTGTAGGGTCAATTTTCTGCGTTTTTTGTAAAAATATGGGTCAAATATGGAGTGATATATATTTAAAAATAAAATGTTTTACAAAAAGGGGAGATTTTTTTGTAGATAAGGTTATTGTGAATAAAAACCATTCTCAATTTTTGGAAATTCATTCCCATATTCTCGGAATATGTGCCAAAATATAATGACTAAAACAGACAATTAAATTGGAGAATTTGATTTTATGAAAAATAAGGTTCAAACTTTGCTGTATATCTCCCAAATCATAACACCTGTTCATAAACTAAATGAATTTTTTGTTCTTTGGTATGCTATTGACAAAAACCTCTTTCACTTTTGTAAAATTAATCCCCATGGTTTCAGAAACTGATTTTGAAGTAAAACTGTCCCTGTGTGCAATGTAAAAGCCAAAAAATGATCACAAAACTCAAAATTTCAAAACTGTCTCCTTTTTCTTTGATTTATGATTTGATTTCATACCAAGAGTGATGCATCAACCAATAGTTCTAGGTTATCCTGTTAAATCATGATGGTAGCCCACCTCTTGCACCTTTTGACAAAACAGTTGGGTATGTGTTATATTCTTTCGACGATTAGTCGCATACGCAGGGGGGTCACTAGGGGGGCGATAGGCCCCCTTGTAAGTTGTGTCAGGCACAACAACCCCTTCTGTCCTGGGGTTCTAAGGGGGCGGGTAGCCCCCTTGCATGAGATTTTTTTTCCTTATTTTTTGGTGGGAGGACCCGCTTATGGTTTTGTGCATTTGTTTGCACATGGTTTTGGGGCATGATGGTTTTCGACCCTTGGTATTTTGTAGATACGGTTAAGGGAAATACAGTTATGTTCTAATCTAGGGTTAATGGATTCAATTTTATGAATGCTTCAACATGTATATATATATATATATATGTGTGTGTGTGTGTGTGTGTGTGTTGTAACACTAAAAATAATATAATGAAAAATCAAGTTGGTAGTCGTGATTTGGGATCCAAGGGAAAATATTTGTGTATATATGTTTTATGTTTTATGCTCTCGCTATTGTTTATTTTCTGTCTTTAAGAATTCGTTTGTAGATAATTTCTGTACAGGGTTAAAACCTACATTTGGTATCAGGGCTGTTTCAGATTCAAGGGGATGCCTTTGTTGCTGAGGGGTTTTTTGCTCGGGCTTGTGGTAGACCTTGTTCAGTGGGAGATCTGCGGGATCAATTCTTGCGGTGAAAGAATATGGCAAGCAGTGGAAAGATAGAGATTGAGAAATTTAATGGTCATATTTTTTAGTTGTGGAAGCTCAAGATGGACAATATGCTGGTGAATAAATATTAGTGGATCGCGGTAGATTCGGGTACTAAACCAACGAAAATGTGAGATGAAGACTTGGAGAAGTTGGATTGGAAGGAAAAGAGAACAATACGATTGTGTATCTCAGATTTTGTATTGTTGAATGTATCTAGGGAAGTGTTGTGACCAACAACAACCCCCCTTTTTATTTAATATTAGTAATAATACTAAATAAATGAGGACCCTTAGTTAAAAAATCCAAAAAATCAATTAGGATTTGTTTGCCTTTTCAAATAAAACTTTCTATCATAAACCTAATCCCTTAGAAAGAATATCAAGAAACACTTAAGTTTATGATAGATTATAATAAAATTACTCTTTAAACAAGATAGCGCATCCATAACAAAAATGGTATATATCTTTTATAAAATGCATTGGTCGCAGATCGCATAGCGCAGAAAACAGAAATGATTAATGAATATCTTTTGCGCTCTTTTCAATTATGCGCTTTTGCGATTTTGCGATATGCGCTTTTGCGATAATGCGATTTTGCGATTTTGCGATTATGCACTTTTGCGATTTTGCGATATGCGCTTTTGCGCTATTGCGCAATTTCCGCTTTTGCGCTATTTTCATGACTGCGATGACTTCATTTTGCGATATTGCGACATTGCGATATTGCGATATTGCGCAGCAAATCGCAGATCGCAATGTCGCAGATTCATATAGGCGCGCTATCCCAAGGCAATCTTCCCATATGTCAAATCCGTTATGCGCTTTAATGATTATATTAAATGATTGGATTGATTATTAATGGTAAATGAGATTGTGTTTAGATTGAAAGTCGTTTCACAATTAAAATATTATATTTCATCCCGTTTCACATTCAAAACAGTCTCATCACCTTTCTTATATCATTACTCTCATTTATTCGTAAAACGCAGGCACGAAGGAGCAAACGACTATACAAAGCTTCCGCTAAACACTATGGGTAAGAAGGAGAAGAGCTCAAATTCTGAAAACAAAGAAATGGCTTCGCTATATGTAGACACCGCCTGTAACAAGGATGCCGGTATATCCACTTGGGAAGGAATGTATAATCCGTTAGAAGAAGAAAACCCTATGGTGATAAAAGTTGCAGCTATAGCAGGTTCAAAGAATACGTCCGAAGCAACCCTTAGAGACTTGGCTTGCTCATTTCTGCATAGAATAGCAGCAAGGCCAAGGATTCTCCCATATACAGACATGGTGAGATGGGTGCTGGATAGCACAGATATTTCAGACAGACAATTCAGAACTCCATCTGAAGAGCTAATCGGGTCATTCACCATAGAAGATCTGAGATTAATGTACAAGTTTCCAGAACCTCAGGCGACTTTCAACAAACAATTCATGGAATATTTTGCCAAAGAACATGCAAATTTGGCAGAATGCACAAAGGAGTGGACCAAAAGAAGTGAACCATTGAAGAAAAACAAACAAGGTATGTACAACACGGGTTCACTTACCTCTCCTTATTGTTTTACTGCTGCCATGTTATGTAGGCTTTTTGGAAAGCCTGACATAAATATGATCTTACCCGAATGGCTTCCTTTGTTGAATGCGGTTGTTAATTCTACAATTGTAGATTGGGCCAAAATCCTATCTGATAATCTCACCACTGCTATTTTTCATTACCGGTCTAAACGAAATGTTTCCCAGCGGGTTTATCCGCCTTTTTATTTATCTGCTTATGTCATGGACGCCATCTGCTATGTCTCTAAATTCCCTGTGATGGGATGGAAATGGACTATCCACGATCCTTTGCCCATTCATGTGTACCATAAAGAACTATGGGAGTTTAAGTTTGTCCCCCATTTTTACCAAATTTGTCATGGAATAATGCTGCCATTGTACAGAACATTGTATAATAAGGATGCCCCGAGGTTATCCTCAGAAACAGAGGTTGATATTCTCCCCGTCGCAAGATGGTTTGGAGAAGAATTGTTCACCTATATTAGGGTTTTTTGAAGTTATGCTTCTCCCCATGTTTTACCCTTATATGTTCCAGATAGACTTGTAGCTCGGGAAATTGCTTATCAGACTTGTGGCCAGGGAGGTATAACAAAAGATTTAAAAGAGAAGAAAAAGGGCATTTGGCCACAATTTCCCGTAAAATGTGGAACATTTTCACTGTTTGATATTGGTCATGCATTTCAAGAGATAGGCAACGTTACATGCCTACAGCTGTTCAAATTCTCAAGAAGGTTATTTGACCCAAATGATATTGTTAAGAATTTTACCAATGCAATCAAAGTAAGGGAATTTGTCGGGGAGCAGGATATTTTTGATGATATGTTCCAAGCAAGAAATTCATTCAAAGAGGTTTTGAATTCAGCTAAAGCGCAGCTATCTCCAGAGGATTTTCAGGAATTCAAGCTGTACAGAGAAAGGAGACTAATTCCTATTCCTTTGGATAATCTACGCTTAGAGCCCGCAAGGGAGCAAACTCCTAGTGTTAGTCTTAACGGCAGTTCAAGTATAGGTAAATCTAAATCAAAATCTGACAGAGATTCTGAACACTCCAATAAGTCTAAAGAAAAGGAAGATAAAATGGAAGAATCCATTAAAGATTCTGCACAATCTAAAGAACTTACTCAACAGCAAATTTTGACTTCTCAACAGACAAATCCTCCTCCAACCAATGTACAACAACAACCAGTCACCATTGAGTTAGACAAAGAATGGGAAACCTTTAACCAATTGATTAATGTAGAAGGACAGAATGTACAGACCCCTGTCTAGACAACCAAAGTTTTGAACACAGGAACAAGCAGCACAGTCACAGTGACAGAGCACATACCAATCACACCCTCCTCTGAAATTGTACTTAATGTAGAGGACATTCCTCCTCTGGATGTATTCTACAACCCAAAATACAAAGCAGTAGTGAAGAGACAGAGAAAAAAGAGAAAAATAGAAAGTGCAATTGCTACTGAAGCAGAACAAGTAGATGTTTTGTGGAAAGATCCTGCCACAGAGCCTACTCATAATCTCACTAAGTTATCTCAAATAACAGGAGCTTATGCTTCTGCAACAATTGATAAAGAAGTTGAGATACAGCTTTTGTTGGATGAAAAAGAAGAACAGGTAAAAGCTCTGCAACAGCAATTGCAACAGGTACAGGCCAATAAGGAAGCACAATTGAAGCTTGAAGAATTACAACAACAACTTCAAGAAATGCAAATAGGACATCAAAAAAGCTTGGCTGATAAAGACAAACAAATACAGATTATCCAAGATCGGCATAAAGATGATCCTAAGCTTCCAGAATTCATTTCAGAAACTATCTCTTTGAACAATCAACTACTGCAACAAGAGGAAGTTTTCTGCCAAAAAATCTTGCAATGGAATTCTTTGTGCCAAGAGAGCGATAAAATCACAAATCATATCGTAGATTTACGAAATGATTATGATTTGATTAATGAAAATATCAATGATTCTCTGGCATGGCAAAAGACAGAAGAAGGCAAAAAAGCTGGTGCACCCATCATTAATGAAAATCATAAAGAAATATTGTTCAATAACTAGGATGCACAAATCAGAATGGCAGAAAAGGCAGCAGAAGAGGCGGCTACAGCAGCAAACACTCTCACTGATTGTGTAAATGACAATTTACACAAAGCTAATTTGATCCCAGAAACTATTTCAGGATATCTCCCATAGGCAAATCAACTGCAAACAGAATGGAGGCAAAAGGCAGAAGAAAGAGCAAAATCCATCCAAGGGCTGACAAGATTGAATTGGGACTCATACTGGATGTACTTGGTGAAGCCACACATTCACCACAGTGTGCTCAATTGTATCATCAATGCTACAGAGAAGATTTCTCCTATGCTTGCCGACTTTGTCTTTTCAGGACAGTTGAATTCTGAAGTCAGTCAACCGCATCTTCTCAAAACTATGCTAGATGCCTGCAAGTTTAAAGATCAAATTCATAGATAGATAGATTTAGTTTTAATTTCACTGTATTTTAGCCTAGGAAAAGGACGGTCATTGAACCGAATCCTTAATTTTTGTAATAAACTATTTTTAGATTTAGCCAAGTAGTATTTAAACCCCTCTCATGCATTTAGAGTGGGGTCCTGGATCTTAATATTTTTGGACTTGGAGATTGCATTTCTGTACTCCATTGTCTTATATATTTTTTAAAAAGGATCACATCTGGTGATTTTCATGCGAAATTATCTTTGAAGTGTTGCATTTATGTACCTTGGAATTTGATTTTGCATCATAGTTACTGGATAGAGTATCAGATTGCATTTGAAAGTCCTCAAGATGAACAAGGTATTTCTATCTATTCACTGTTGATCTCTTTTGTCTTATGATATTCGTTTTAAAATTGCTATCATTTATATGTATATTTGTTTTCACAACGCTTCCTTTTATATATCATTTCTGAGTATAATTGAAACGTTATTTTTCATAGTTACATTTAAATGGTATACAATGATGAATGCAATATGTTAATATAACTCTGTTTAATTTCTTAAACAGAGTTATCTTTATTTGTTTCTGCACATTTCAATTTAATTAATAATACATTTTCATGGTTATTGTTGAATTGGAACAATCTTAAGTTGTATTCATATATAATTACCCGAGTTAGTATTAGAATTTCTTTATCAGTATTTAGCTTAAATTAGATAGTTTTACTTCAATTAATTTAGTCCCATTTCCACCCATCCAATCCAATCCATTTAGTTACAAGGAAACTGGTCCTTTAAATTCAGTCGGAGCCACCATACCAAATAGAAAAGGAGCTGTCTTAAGGTCCCGACCAGGTGGTTTTCCCCGATGTTTGAAGCAGAGATTTTCTAGGCTTCAACATTTTTGGCACTAGAAGGAGGGCTTGAGCTATGAATGGCAAGTAAATCTTTATCCACAAGCCATTTTGAGAACAAAACACCCTCATTAACTTCTTCAATTTCTTCTGAAATTCAAAATCCTAGAGAAGAAATTGCAGAAAATATTCAAACACCCACTACCAAAATCTCAAAACATTCAGAAAAACAACATCCTGAGTCTCCTGAAGTTCAAGATCTAATTCATAAATTGAAAGGATTCTCATTATCTCTTGAAGAGTCTGAAATATCTGAAGGTAGTGTAACTTCAAAATTTGTTTCTTCGAAACCCCTTACTAGGCTTCAAAGTGAAAAACTTGGTATTTCTCCGAAAGAATTCCCTTTACCTAGTAGAGTCAAGACAAGAAAAAATCAATCGGAATCAGTAAGTGATATAAGTTCAACATCTAATATTCAAATACCTGTTTCCGAAATCCCTTCTCAACAAAGTACAGTTGTTTCCATATCATCTCCACAAACATCTTCCCCTCAATCCTCATCAATCTCAACATCATCTATTCCAACCACTTCTATTCAAATACCACCAGTTTCTACTATTCCTCCAATAGTCGTCCCAATAATGGCACAGAGACCATGGTCTACTCCAGGGGCAGTCAACATGGCTGCACCTTTACATGATTTACCAGACAATCCTGGAAAATGGCTTCCAAAGTTTAGCCCAGATCTTAACATTCAAGCTAAAGAACATATCAATAACTTTATGTTGGCTATTAATTTGAATGGAGTCATACATGAAGATGTTGTAGTTAGATTATTCCCTTATACTCTTCAAGGAATAGCAGGATCATGGTATTTTTCATTACCATCAGGATCCATAACAAGTTGGGACATTTTTGCAGATCATTTTTTGACCAAATTTGGAGATGACCGATCAATTGCAACTTTACTCAATGATCTCTCAAATTTGAAGATAGAACCCAAGGAACCCATTAAAGAATTCAATGCTAGATTCAACAAACTCTTGAACAAAATTCACACAGATTCACAGCCCAGTGAACAAGTCAGAATTGAATGGTACATAACTGCCTTACCCTCAAACATAGAAATTTTCGTGGACAGAGCTGCAAAGCCTACATTAGCTGAGAATATGAAAGAAGCTATTGCGGTGGAAAAAACGTATCACTTCTCTGGAAAAGAAAAATGCTATCGAGGAAAGGAAATCAAAGAAAGTCAGCTTCAAAGATGATTCAAAGAAAAAGGCCAAAGATCCATACGACATGGAAGGTTTACAGAAAGTTCTTAAAACCATGTCAAATGAAATGGTTGAAATTAAAAAACAAGTGGCTGAAAATTCTACCAAGAAACCATTCCGAAATTTCAGAAGAAACCAAGTTGAATCTAAACCTCCTAATGCAATCTCTAATGCAGAATCAGAAGAAGAGGAAGAAGAAGAAGATACATCTATAGTATCAGATCAAGAAGACAAAAATGAAGAAATAGCTGAATTGAATGGAATGTGGGATTTTATTCTCCCTAATTCTGATAGTGAAGAAGCTATGTCTGTAAGTACTAGGAGTAAATCTACAGCAGAACCAGTGCAAACAGTTCCTAAAAAGAAAATTACAATTCCAAGTACCAAAGACAAACCCACTGTGAAGAAAAATTCTCCATTACCTACTCAAAATCAGCCATCCTCTTCTAATCCTCTCACATCAACAACGAAAACTTTAGTAGTGTCAGATCCTATGGAATACAATATTGTCGAAGACATGAAAAAGATCAAAGCCAACATTTCCTTACATGAACTCAGCAAACTGAAACACCAGCAAAAGTTGCTATTGAAAGAATTAAATGCTACACCAATTGCTCCTTTACCAAGCGGTGTAGTTGCAAAAGCAGCAAGAGGAACTGGTAAACCACCAGATAAGGTAGATGCTACTGATACTGTGCTCATTGGGGAAAATTCAAATTCTCAAACTCCTCCTTTTCTTTTGACTTATGAGATGTACAATAAAAATCTGCGCAATTGTTTGATTGATTCTGGAGCTTCCTCCAATATAATGCCTACTTCTGTCTGTGCCAAATTGAATATTGAACCACAGAAATCAGCAGTTCATATCGTCCAATTAGATCACTCTAAAGTTCAAGTTGTAGGAGAAATCAATTCAGTCACTATCAGATTAGCTTCCGATCCTAGGATTGTCCAAAGAATTGATATTTTGATTGCTGATATTCCTGAATTCTATGGATTAATCTTGAGCAGGGACTGGTCTGTGAAACTTAATGGTTACATCTCAACTGATTATTCACACATGTGGCTTCCTTATAAAGGGAAACCAAATCAAATCAAAATTGAACGAGAAAAACATATGACGCACACTGTCACTGAATTTGAACAGCCTAATGAACCTGTGGCATTCAACAACAATATTCTTGGAGGTTATTCTGCTGAATCATTTCTTGGAAATTTCAAAGCTCCTCAATCACCTTTTTTTGTAAATACTTTTGTTTCTCAGATAGAAATTTTTTCACAATCTGATACTTCCAGAATTGTAAATATTTCTGATATAATTGTAGATAAGCCAATAGATAAGTCTTTATTTTGGTCATTATATTTTGATGGATCAAAGTCTAGTGATGGAGCTGGAGCTGGATGCATCTTAATTGATCCAAATGGGGAGAAAACCATGCTGTCATGTAGATTAGAATTTGAGTGTACTAACAATACCGCAGAATATGAAGCCTTGGTTCAAGGACTTTATAAAGGCTATAGGGGTGGAAATGGTAGGGAGTGTCTAATGAAGGATAAAGCGCAACAAAAATGTAGCAAAAAACCCTAGGGAAGAAGTTTATCAATTTTGTGAAGAAATTGAATGAAGCAAAGAATTGTAATGGTCCCACTTACTTGTGTGAAGCTGTTTGAAACAATGAGATGGAGATTACACATGTTTTTTTCCTCATTATGTCTCCAAAAAAAAAGCGCAGCAAGTTGCCATAAACATAACAAAAGCGCAAAAATATGATGAATTGAGTAATTTGGTGATATAATTTGAACTTCTGATGGATGTGGCAAGTTTTGCAATGCAAGAGAGGAGCTCTTGAAGACTTGGAAGCATAAAATGAACCCTTGAAAAGCTTTATTTCTCTTTATAGAACAAAAAAATTGATTTTGGCTCATGACATCATGTGTACTTTTGAAAGAAAGACTTTTGACTGATGTGACTGCAACATAATTTCTTCAAATGGAAATGTTACCTTTTTTATTTCATTCCCTAATTTTCCAACTCCCATGATGGTGATCCAAAGAATGGACATGACTCTCTTTTTGCTTTTGATGTCTGACGTTATGATGACAATCAAATGTAAATCCTAGACCATGACCTATATGATAGCACATTAACTCTTTTGATGACCTAGGACACCTAAATGATGACATGACCATGATGAGTGATGATGACCATGAGCAAGTTGAGAGAGTAGCAATGACCTAGACAATGACTTGACCATTTTGAAAATCAAGAGATGCCAAATTTTATTTGACAATATAAAAATTTGACCAAAGACATCTAACAACACTGAAACGAGTAAATTTGATCACTGACACTATTGGACACTAATAAGACTGATAGGAAAACAGAAAGAATTGATATAATTCTTGAGGACATGCTAAGAATGTATGTAATGTGCTAACCAAGGAAGTGGGAATAATATATTATGCTTGTAAAATTCGCATATAAAATTGGGTATCATGAATCGCAGAAAATGAACCCACTTGAAGAACATTTTAGGTGGAGATGTAATACTCATATCAACTAGAATGATCCAAAGAATAGGGTCCTTATTGGGCCTGATATGTTAAAGGACATGGAACAAGAAATGAAAACCATCATAAGGAATCTAAAGGTGACACCAGAAAGAAAAAAGGGCTATGCGGGTCTGTTATTTCTCAAAATAGTAGGGGTCCTGGGAGTGGATACTATAGAGAAACTATTAGGTCAAGGGGAAAAAATGGAGCGATTTCCCACTGTTATCTCAACTAAAGCTCTCCGCTCTTCTCAAAATTTCACTGATGGGAGGAGTCCCCATATGAAAGGAATTACAAGAATATATGAATCAATAATAAGTCGCAGGGTGATTATGAAGGCCTATTCATAAGAGAGACTCAACTGAATAGCTTGCTTGCTTGAGAGGCAAGGTGATAGGATCCATAGGAAGGCTAAGAGGATACTTTAGCCTAGGTTTAGAGGACATTCCTTGAAAAGGGGCTTCCTATAATTAATTATCCTTATGGAGAAAAATATTCTATGTAGTCCTTGTGGAATTTGAGTTGTAGAGTTGCAGGACCACAAAGAACCCAAGTGGACCTAGACCAGGTCAAGGGTATGGAGTTGATCAATCACAGAGGGGGCTCGAAATAATTAGGGAAGATGAAAGGATTAAAGGATTAATTTTATTTTTAAATTTGAATGCAATGATCCAAATGAGGACACTAACCCAAAATCATCCTAAGGAGAGAAATGATCCTTGAGCTAGGGCTTCCGATATCTCGAGATTCCACCATCGTATTTGCTTCAAATTTGGAGGAACTATTGGGAAAAATCCAATGCATTAGTGGAAAAATTTTCAAGTTGTTTGGATGACTACAAAATATTTTACTTGATTCCCTAGATGACCTTCCATGGTTAGGCCTAAAGTTGGGGGAGGTGAAGAAATTAGAGATGAATTTGACCACTAAGAGGATGAAAGGATCAATTCCTTGCTTAGGGGGCTTAATGGAGTCAAGATACACCTAGATTGAGAAATTTCGAGAGATAAGGAGCCCTAATTAACCTTTTCTAGCATATTCAAGGGGAAATCTAGCTAATTAGAGATTTATACTTAAAATTTTCCAAATAGATGAAGTTTCAAGGCTTAAAATCTATTAGGGGCCTCTAGGAACATAACCCACTCTCTTCAAGTACAATGCATGCATTAAATAACTTATTCAAGGTTCCCAAAATAATTTCACATTTACTTTAACCCATACAAGAATAATGATAACTATAACATGCACTAAACCAATAAAATAACAAGAATAACATCAAAATTCGACTTACATGAGAGAGAGAGAGTATATCCATTCATCAACTTCACATTAGAAAGAATCTCCAAAGAGAATATAAAAAATCCAAACATCATAGTGCATCAAGAAAGTTCCAAAAAGTTTATCCATCAAAAATTTCAAAAATCTTTCAAGAGATACTAATCCAATCCAAGTGATGATGATGAAAGTGAATCATCTCACTTCTATTTATACAATCCTCTAAGGGATTCAACTGGCCTAATTTGGAATAATAATGCCCCTAATATAAATAATTTGCATAATAACAATACTTTTGGTGACAAGCCCACAAAAATAACTCAATAAAGTAGAAATTATACAACAAGCATGTATGTCCAGGATTCACTCGATCTAACAATGTACTAAAGTTAAATAGTGAATCGCTTCTAAAAATATTTTGCGGAATTAAGAACAATGCAATTGCCAATCACATGAAGCAAAGAAGAATAGATAAAAACCACAACACCAGATATTCCCAGGGAAAGCTTACTGCTCAAAACCCCCCTATCATATTTTGTGTATTCCACAAGGAACCATGAAACAATTACATAAAAAACTCTAATCATAAGAGCTCTCATTACATCAGCTAATTGTCTCACACTCCCATACAAAAATTGGCATATTCATGCACAATTTACTACCTCCAGATAACCTGCCTCCACTGCGCAATCCCTGATGGTCAAGAACCTCTCAATGATTTATTCTTGCCTTCCTTGTCTGCGTAAATATCATAAGCACATCCAATGTGTGTGTAGTTGCATGTGTGCACCCACTAATGTCACAAATGATAGTCAAACTGTCCCTTTCACCTATCTCTGAACTGTGTCTCCACTGGATCTGACATGCATGCAGTTAATAATAGTAAAAGGATTAGTTTCATATGAGATTACTACATGTGAATTAATTAATATTTAATTCGTTTGATCTCTCACTAGTGTATCTGCAGTTACAACTAGAACAATTGACTTTAACTCACTTAACTGAGTTAAAATGATTTACAACTCATGCAACACTGCACTTCCAACTTTGTTACAACTTCGAATCACTCAGTTACAACTAAGTCCACTTGCATATCCCACCAACCAAACTCTTAACTCGAAATTCCTATATCTAACTGATTTGACACTTCAGTTAACTATTTCCAAGTGCTCAATGAGAATAGATTATTGTTTATTGTCCAACTATTATTAATGGATAATAATAGTCGACATGTATCTATAAATAGACATGCTATCTATAAATAGACATGCTATCTATAAATAGAACTCGCACATACATCTATAAATAGACCATCATCTATAAATATAAATTTCTCAACCATCTATAAATAGACATCATCTATAAATAGACTTTGCTCAACATTCTAAAAATAGACATATGCCTAAAAATATCCTATGTGGGCCCCACCTAGTGTAGGTGCTTAATTTTTACTAGGATCAAGGATGATGTTTTCAGATGCCAATTTCACTGTTTCTTGTTGCAACCTTCAACATTCCCTCTCAACAAGAAATGAATGTATTTGCATGCGCCATGCAACTTGATGCAGGGATTATGCTATAAAATAGATCCTTGTGCATAATAAAATGTGTGCTTCCTTAACATGGAATCCTCAATTAAATTCTTCGTTAAAACCACATTCAATTCAACTCAAAACATATATAAAGAAGAGAGAGCCAACACAAATAAAAT
Organism: Pinus albicaulis; assembly: GCA_034641835.2. Taxonomy (NCBI): domain Eukaryota; kingdom Viridiplantae; phylum Streptophyta; class Pinopsida; order Pinales; family Pinaceae; genus Pinus; species Pinus albicaulis. Next base: position 559,723,631 of record CM076573.1, on the reverse strand, counting down.
AGGGTATATAATAACACAAGAAAATTTTGATTCAAACCAATTTCCCGAATATTACATTTGTGGGCCTCTTGGCTCTCGGCATTTTCAAAACTCTCACACCGTTTCTATCTATCTCTCTATGTATTCCTCACTGTTTTTCATCCTCACACAAGCTTCATATTTATACATAATTATGCATCAATTTGAATCCATGATTTCCTCCACACAAATCTCAACCAAATCCTAAAATATCTTTATCCCTTCTTTGACTCAACTAAGTTCCATTTAAGGAATTCCTAATCCCTAAAATATCTACCCGAACCAATTCCACTCATATCCTTAATTTATTAAGAGAATATTTACAATAAACCTCACACTTAGATATTTTTCTCTTAATTTATTTAAAATGAGTATAATAATTTATAAAATAATTAAAAGGACATCACCCCCTAATTACACAATATTTTAATGAAAATCAAGCGGGATGCTCTTGCATCAGAATCCCCATGTAGAGAAGTTTCCATAGACTCCTGTCTATGAGGTCTGCCACTTTTTTGTAATAATGTGACAGCCACAAGTCTCGATGACTTATTCCCTCTAGGATTCCAAACTCTGTTTTGTCGTTGGTATTTTAAAGTATCAACTCCCTTTTGTAATTCATCAACAACATCACTCACTCTGTCAATCGGATTCCATCTGTCAATTCCTCAGAGTAATTCTTCTTTGTTTTATGTTTCTGTCTCCAATTGCGCTGAACGCTCAACTTTCTGAAATGAAGAATAATCAAGAACTTCTTTTTTATCACAATTATAGTCATTGATTTCCCTTAGAGTAACAATTTTCTCACCTGGTGTTGTATCTGCATTCATCAACAAACTATTAGTTTTAAAAAGATAAGACCTTTCGGCCTCTTTTGATGCTTCAAGCACCAATCTCCCATCATGGACCTTTGGGATTTCAGTAAATCCTCTTTGGAATTGCTGGCTGCTTTCATCTTTATCCTGTTGGACTAATAATTCTGTTTCCCTTATGTCTCTAAGGACATAACTTTCTTGCTGCTCCTGATATTTCATCTCATCTCCAAATACTTTCTACTCAATTTCTCTGATTTCAACATCATATTTATTTATGTTTCCTTCTGTACCTATAGCCACATTATTATTTCAAGAGTTAAAACATCCACTTAACTCTGAAATCAGGTTCTGCAAGTTTCATCTCTCCTTCAGGTTCCTTGAGTCATCTTTCCAAGAATTCTATTTCCATGTGAAATCTTTCCAGCATTTCATCACAATATTCATTCTTATTTTCATTCTTCTTCTGGAAATCCTCCTGAGTTATCCTGTTTTCTGTATCATCACATTGCAAAATTCTATCATGAATTTCATTATACAAATTCATTTGTTTACCTCCTTGGAATATCACTTCGGCATTGTCATTATTCTTATGCTCCATAACAGCTTCAACTGGTTGTATTAAACCAAAAAAGAATTCATCTATGAATTCTTTCTGCTGCAACAAATCAGTACCTTCCTTCTCTGAAAGGCATTATCCATCATACTTCACCTCAAGAGTTTCATTCATCTCTGTGTTAGTTTCACCAGACTGTCCATCATCTTTTTCACATCCTGCAAACATACAAAAACTATGAGTTTTAAAAATACAAGGCTTCATAGCCTCATTTGCTTCTCTTGTCAACATATCTTCAAATTCTTGTAAACTATTCCAATAGTTCATGAGATCTCTCTCATTGATATCATCACCTAGAATTTCACCCTGTTTTGGGCCACAAATGGAAACTTCCATTTTCAATTCAGCCTTTCTAAGTTCTTCACATCTCAATTGTACATTCATCATCTACTCGAGCTTCCTCAGCTCTTCTGTCAACTGTATGTTTACCTGCTATTCCCTATTTGCGTGTAATCTCTGCCATTTCACTTTCTTCCTCATGGTCCAACCATGTCTCTGGTATTTCTTGTTTCTCTGCAACAATTCCATCAATAAGGCAAGGTGAACTATTATCTCAGCTTTCTCCCTCTCATACTCTTCATCAGTCAACTGCTTCCATATGCCATTTGCCTTGGCATCTTCCTTATTCTTTCTTTTGTTGCGGTCTTTATCAGAACCTCTGAAATGACTATCAACAGTCATCTTATCCTCCTTTGTGAACTTCATCTATTCACGTGTGGATTTCATTCGAATCCCCTTTTCAACAAGCCTCCATACTTTCCATTCAGCAATAAAAGCCCTCTTCCTGCACTTGACCTCTTTCAGTTCTCTGTCTTGGAATCATTTCAGGCAACTCTCGTTCTCCTCTTTGCTACAAACAAGAACTGCAATAATTCTTGCGTTACAATGACCAACTCTTTGGGTGTCGGGCTCCGCTGATCATGCACCCAATTACATTTAAACATTTGACTTGATTTAAGATTCTTTTCTCCAGAATTGACATCAAATCTTCATCTTGGATTAAAAATGCACCCTCTTGTACAATAACTCAATGATTTAACTTGACTCAAGCTATCCAAATTTTCATTTGACCTTAACATCTGATTTGACTTCAAGGCTTGACCCAATAATTACAATAGTGGATATTTTGACTCTAATTCAAGTTATACAACATACCAATGAACATCCACCCTTAATACATTTTCATGATGTAAAATGTTCACTCTCTCTCATACTCCATTCTTATGAAAATATCATCAGTCTCCCATTATCACTTCACATGATACTTAAGCCTTTAAATCAAAATGCAATCCACTTTTCCCAAGATTTATTTTATGATGAAAATAAAATAAACCATTTAATTTTCAACATTTAAAATACCTTTTGGAAATGAATTTTCATATCTTACCCTCATCATCTTGGCGCAGATTCCTGCACTTCCATGCAGCTCATTATTTGCAGTGACGGTTCTCATGCAACACCATCTCTTCTCAGTGCTCAAAACAATTCATTCACAAGAATTTCCCAAAACTTTCTTTTAACATGGTGGCATCAACAAAATTACTATCTTCTGAACAGAATAATGTGAACACTTTCACATGCGCCACAAGCAACGATCAATCATGATCTTTAACTCATGGAAATCATAGATTCTCCTTTACCAACTTGCTCCTTCATGTAGATCACAGTTATCACGACCTCAAAAATGGTATGCCACAACCATGCTCGAATCATATTTACACATCAATTTCTAAGATGGATTTCAATTCCATTCCTTAAACTTTGGATTGATTTCACTCTTTCACAAAATTTACAAAAAGATTAACTTCTCAAGTATGGTAAGGGAAATTTAATCATCCAATTTTTTTAAGAGCACCTTTAATCAATGAATATTGATTCATCCAATGAAAATTTACCTGGAGTCTCTTTGTGTTCTCCACATGACCAATACAACCCTCAGTAATCACCATTGATCTTCACGTATTTCCAATATGATTTCTCATACCAGCAACGCTAAAAAATTATGCAAACAATGTATTTATTCTCTTCTCATGCACAAAACACCAGATTTGACAAATCCACGAACAACCTACCAGATTTTTCTAGGTTTGTACTTTGAATTGAACAATTTCTGAGGATCCCTTGCAACTTAGACACAATTTAACACAAACCACCAAATTTAAAGAATCCACTCACCTTAGCGAATTCTTGAACAAGAATTGTCCCTCACGCTTCTGCGGCTTCACTAAGCAACTCTGCAATAGAACATATCACATAGTTCTATTCTACTCAGAGGTCTTCCGCTCAACCAAAATTTACTGCTGCCGAACCTCCCTTATTGAATCAAAACAGACCACAATCGGATCTTGACAACTCTAGTCAATTGTCTCCAACACGCAAATCGATCTAGCTCTTAATTGTCTCCAACACGCAAGTCGTCTAACTTATACTTCTTCCACTCCTTCTCTGTAACTAGAATTGTAGGATTCACTTCTGAAGCTTAAAGCTCTCTCAGTACCATGTCCACTTTCACTATCACTGGAAGAATCGCTGCTCGAATCCCTTGATTCAAAGTCTCCGTCACCCTCATCCCTCATACTCTTGATTTATTGTAGCGATCCCAGAGATATCCGAGGCTGAAATACTCTGCAGACTCTACTTTAGAGGGATGCCATTACTTGTTCAATGCAGAATATCCAGAGGCTTGGATGGAAGAAGCTGCGTGAAGTTTTGCCATGCATTCACCCATATTTTTGTTGCATACACATCGTTTTGACTGCCATCCTTGGCCTCTATTGCAAGGTAATACTGCATGCTTGTCACTACTTTCTCCTTGGATTTTACTACTTTAGAAAACGAAATACTCACATTCTTTTGCTTGTTGTATTCATCGGCAGGAAAGCGTTCGAGGTTTTCAATGTCTTTATTATTTCAAGTTGCGTTCACAATCAAATCTGCGCCCTCCACTTACGCTCTCTTAATTTGTTCTCACGTTCCATAGGCTCCGAAGATATGCATTCACACAAGAATTGCGCCCATCTTGATTTTTGAAGAAGCAGGGATTCCCTTCACAGCTAAGGGAAACACCACCAGCGACGACACGTAGAAGAGCAGAAGCCAGCGTTGTATGAACGTCGTTTCCATCTCAAAAAATTTTAGTAGAACCGTTGCCGATGTCGGTTTGATGACGTCGAGGATTAACAACACAGAAAATATGCAGAACATTGTAAACAATGAGCTAGGGAATTTTATCATGGCCGCTGTGAAACCCCTTTTCAAGGCCTTGTCGATGGCCATAATTATGCCCAACGAAACCACCAAATGAACCACACGATCCACATTGAGGAAGCCATCCGAACAACATTCAATCTTGTACGTCTCCAATTCGAGTACGATCATGCAATGATGTCTCACAATTCATTGCAGTAATCACCAAGTGTGATGACATCCTAACTGGGTGAAGGCCACATTTCTGAGATGGAAGATTTCAAGCGTTGGAAAAATCCGCACGGGCCACAATTGTCAACAGATCAGATCAAAAACCTTGAGCTCCTAAAATATCACATAGGATTTTGTTAGCACAACCAGTAACAACAAAGATTCCAAACCGGAAGTGTACTACAGCAACATTGTCTCCAGTGATTACATATAAGATTTACAACGCTCTTTCTTCTCGTGGCTCGAACCCTCATACAAAAAATATTTATCTCACAGCGAACTCAGAACTCAGTGCAACGATCTATCACACAATGAACTCCATGACACCACAAACTCAACTCTAACCTTGAGCTCTGATACCAAATGATGCAGGGATTCTGCTATAAAACAGATCCTTGTGCATAATAAAATGTGTGCTTCCTTAACATGGAATCCTCAATTAAATTCTTCATTAAAACCACATTCAATTCAGCTCAAAACATTATATAAAGAAGAGAGAGCCAACACAAATAAAATATGGGTATATAATAACACAAGAAAATTCAGATTCAAACTAATTTCCCTAATATTACATTTGTGGGCCTCTCGGCTCTCGGCCTTTTAAAAAATCTCACACCGTTTCTCTCTATCTCTCTCTGTATTCCTCACTGTTTTTCATTCTCACACAAGCTTCATATTTATACATAATTATGGATCAATTTGAATCCATGATTTCCTCCACACAAATCTCAACCAAATCATAAAATATCTTTATCCCTTCTTTGACTCAACTAAGTTCCATTTAAGGAATTCCTAATCCCTAAAATATCTACCCAAACCAATTCCACTCATATCCTCAATTTATTAAGAGAATATTTACAATAAACCTCACACTCAGATATTTTTCTCTTAATTTATTTAAAATGAATATAATAATTTATAAAATAATTAAAAGGACATCACCCCCTAATTACACAATATTTTAATGAAAATCAAGTAGGATGCTCCTGCATCACAACTCCATGCATGCGCCCTGGAAATTTATATGCAACACTTCTCTACTGTTTCTCGCACATGCAACACTTCCGAAACTGAATAGCATCCAAACAACTGAATTAGTATAATGCATCTGTTATCAAAGTCTTCTGACTTCTGCTGGTACCAACTGCACATGTCTTCAAAAACCACTGCGCTACTGACCTCTGCATCCATGCACTCTGCACTTGTTGTCAACTCTGATCCGCGCTCCAATATTCGAAACTGTCACTTTGATTTCATGTCCTCACGACATGCGACTACATCAATCCAAATGATCCTGCTACTCTTTCTCTATGGGCTCATCGTAGCTAGGTTCAATTCATGAGATCCACACCATCTCAATGAATCCTGCCTAGAATTTCTTCTCGGGATTATTCATGCATGTCACCCCACCTCTCACCTAGTTGTATAGCTACATGCACTCCCTCTAAGACAACATCATAGCCTCTATCCTCTAACATTGCGTTTGAGATTGAATTTTTCTTCAAACCCGGAACATGCATAACATATTTTAAATGAAAGAGTTTACCTGACGCCCTCTGAAAGGTAATGGTACCAATTCCAGTCGCACTGTATCATCCATCGTCGCCCAAATCAATATGGATCTGGATATCTTTCTCCACCAAGTCACTGAAAACTTTCTTATCTCCCGTCATGTGAAAGGAAGCACCACTATCCAAGTACCACCCCGATCCCAATGCACTTGATACGATGCATGTGATCAATGAGAATTCAAGCTCAAATTGCAAGGCAAGAGCCCCACCAGCTTCAGCTTTAGAAACCATCTTGTTCTTCTTCTTATGTGGACAATTTTTGGCAATATGTCCACACTCGTGACAGTGAAAACACTTCACTTTGGACATGTTGTGCTCCTTGCCATCTTCACCGGCCTCAGATTTAGAGTGGATTTTTTTCCCCTTCCCCTTATTTTCCTTGGAAGCCAAAGTAAAATCCTCTTGATCATCAAGCTTTGATGAAGAGCCATCTCCGGTGTTCTGCTTGAACTCCTCCTGCACTAGATCCGACCACAGTCGTTCCCAATCCGATAGTTTTTCCTGTTCGTTGACAGAGTCTTCATAACTGTGCCAACTCTTAGGAAGTCCCAAGAGAGCCAATCTCACCAAATCATCATCAAAAACACTTACTTCTACACTCCCAAGGTCATCCCTGCATTGGAAAAACTTTGTTAAGTATACCAGAATAGTGTCGTTCTTTTCCATCTTGATCTTTCTGAGTTTATCCTTCAGCACCAATTTCCTATGGTTGCTGTTGCTTTGGAAGAGATCCGTTAAAGCCTTCCACATAGCATATGGAGTGGCTTTCCCATGAAGGCTTAAGACAATGTGGTCTCGTACACCTTCCAACAGAATCCTCCTCGCCCTTTATACTTTCTTTTTCCATGCATCAAGTAGTGCAACATCCGTCGAAGTGGGCTTAGGAACATAACTGTCGATGAATTCCTTCAAGCCATTATCTTCAAGAACTGCCTCCATCCTATCCTTCTAATAAATTTAGTTCGAGCTTCCCTTGGGTGCATAATCTAGCCGCAAGACATTGAAGCCATTTCGATGTTTACTCAACTATCGCACCAAGAAAATATTGCAACAAATTCGAATTGTTTCCACCAACAAACTCAACTACTGCTTCAATATTGAAATCTTCTTTTCTTAGATACCATGTAGAAATTATACAAAAAGCATGTATGTCCTGGATTCACCCAATCTAAAAATGTACTAAATTTAAATAATGAATCGTTTCTACAAATATTTTGCGGAACTGAGAACAACACAATTTCCAATCACATGAAGCAAAGAAGAATAGATCAAAACCACAACACTAGATATTCCCGGGGAAAGCTTACTGCTCAAAAACCATCTAACATATATTGTATATTCCATAAGGAATCATGAAACAATTACATAAAAAACTCTAATCACAAGAGCTCTCAGTACATCAGCTAATTATCTCACACTGCCATACCAAAATTGGCATATTTACTACCTCCAGATAACCTGCCTCCACTGTGCAATCCCTGATGGTCAAGAACCTTTGAATGATTTATTCTTGCCTTCCTTGACTGTGTAAATATTATGAGCACATCCAATGTGTGCGTGGTTACATGTGTGCACTCACTAATGTCACAACTGATAGTCAAACTGTCCCTTTCACCTATCTCTCAACTGGGTCTCCATTAGATCTGACATGCATGCAGTTAATAATAGTAAAAGGATTAGTTTCATGTGAATTAATTAATATTTAATTCACTTGATCTCTCACTAGTGTATCTGCAGTTACAACTAGCACAATTGACTTTAACTCACTTAACTGAGTTAAAATGATTTACAACTTGCACAACTCATGCACCATTGCACTTCCAACTCTGTTACAGCTAATTCCACTTGCATGTCCCACCAACCAACCTCTTAACTCAAAATTCCTATAGCTAACTGATTTTCCACTTCATTTAACTATTTCCAAGTGCTCATTGAGAATAGATTATTTTTTATTTTCCAACTATTATGAAGGGATAATAATAGTCGACATGTATCTATAAATAGACATGTGATCTATAAATAGAACTCGCACATACATCTATAAATAAACCATCATCTATAAATAGAATTTTCTCAACCATCTATAAATAAACATCATCTATAAATAGACTTTTCTCAACATTATAAAAATAGACGTATACCTAAAAATAGCCTGTGTGGGGCCCACCTAGTGTAGGTGCTCAATTTTCACTAGGATCAAGGATGATATTTCTGGATGCCAATTTCACTGTTTCTTGTTGCAACCTTCAACAATAACATAATAATAAGCCTTTTAAGAGGGAAAAATTATCAATATAGTGAGTATTTGGGCCTTTGAGGAGGCCTAATAAAGTCCAGGGGTGCCACGATGTAGAAATAGACACTAAACATAGTGGACAAGGGGTTAGCCTCTTTTTTTCCAAGCAAGAACTTGTGGTGCTCCCAAGTTGGTGTGGGGGAACAAGGACATCCTCATGGGTATCCAAGTGGATTAGAAATTACTGTAGACCATCTATAAGGGCTAGGATGATGATATAAGCCCTCCCTCTACAGTAGGAGACATCCTGTGAACCCTGGAACATATGCCAAGTTTATGGTACATGTGTGGAGCTGCTGGGCATGGTGAACGAGGTGCATCATCCTCATCCAAAAGGTGGAACACGAGAAATAAACGAGTGGTATTGGGGATCCATGAAGTAATCTCTACTATGGTGGAGGCCCATTTCTCTCAACACCCACCCTAGAAGTGCCAATGTGGCCATATGGAGGGCTAGGACCCCGTATAGGGAGACCAAGCCCCAAATAGAGACCCACCTGCAAACCTACATAAGTTCCAATGCATCCCTTTTCACTTAAATTAAAAAAATCATCAAAATAATCAATTAAAAGAGCTTACAAGACATGAAACTAATGGGGCACTTCATGGTGGCATGCCCTTCCATAGTGGGATTTGGCATGTAAAAAATTCTCCAAGCTCATTAGGGGGTTAATGAAGGACCCTATTAGGTGGTTTCCACCTCTAAAGGGGGTTATGTGTCCATGGTACATCCCTCAAGTGGTAGGTGGAAAATGATATAGTAATGGAACATACTAGGAATCAGGGGAATCATCCACACCACATGTCATGCTGCAAGGGTAGCTATAATGAGGGAAGCCCACACTTGGATATATGAGTGTAGGAGGGAGAAAATCATGGTACATGAGTTACCCCGACCTTTGTTTTTCCACCCTTATACATATTCCTTTTCCCTTTGATTGATTTTTCTTCATAACTGCTAAGGGATCTAGGGGATGAGAGCATCATGTGTAATATATAGCTGTGGATGCCCCCTTAAGGTGGGGCAATTCATCACCCACCATGGGTTTGGAAAATCATGGGTTCCTTAATGATGGAGAAGGCTCATCTAGGGCCCATAGGAACTACGATGATGACCATGGATAAGGGGTAGAGCTCATGTTTGGATTTTTACCACGTGCTAAATTTGTATGTCCCGACCATATTTTTAATTTTTTGGTATATTTCCTGTTGATGGTGGAAAAATTATGCTTTCTATTATTTTTATCTGCCTCAACCTCCGGGCATCATTTCAGGTCTGACCCAAGGTGTTGATAAGGGGAGGGAGAGACTATCCCTATGTGGACCTAATGGACACATGTGGACCTATATGGGAAAAGAGATGAATGTGGCTAGAATGAGTGGAAGGGGGTGATGTAGATGGTATCAGTAAGTGGGACCACACAACCAAAATTGGGATTTCCCATGTATTTTAAGCTCTAAAGCTAATAGTCAGTAAAGGAGATCCCACGAGACTAGGATATAGGGTTAACCACGAGATCAGAGAGTGGAGAAAAGAGTGAAAACCTAACCCACTATTTCCGCCAAATCCCCCCACCAATGCATGCCCAAAAGTGCCCATGATAAGTAAGTAAAACTAGTCAAATATACCAATGAAAATCCATACCTTCGGGGTCGGGAGGCCTACATTCAAAAATATAATGGTAACAAGTCGGTAGGGGACCAGATGATTGGCTCAGGTGGCAGATAAAATGGCACATCGAGCTATCAGGTGGATATTGGTTGCAGGTTGAGGATAATCTAGGATAAAAGTTTTCTCCTATATACACTACCCATAAGTGGTGGGTAAAAGGACCAACATAGGGTTCACAAGGAGTTCCAAGTCCGAGAACATGTTTTCTTGTGAGTTAGACCCAAGAAGAGCTCCTTAAAATTTGGGTCATGTTCCAAGTTGGCACCATGATTTTGTGGGCCTTTTGAAGTGCTCGAAAGGATAGGGCCAATGGAATATAGGCTGGAATTAATTACATTAATGAGAGTCCATGATGTATTTCATGTTTCATTTCTTAAAATATATGTAGCATACTAATCATGTAATTTATTGGTCTATGTTACAGGTAGAACCATAGGGAGAGTTCCAAATGAAACCTCTATGGATCCTGGATCGAAGGAAACTCATGCTCCAAAATAGAGCAATAGAAAAAGTCAAAGCGTAGTGGAGGCACTTTGGGCCCAAGGAAGCCATGCAGAAAATGGCTAACTAGATGCAAGCAACATACCCTTATTTGTTTGTTGGCTGAAGAAAATGAAAATAAATTGTAAATGTTATACAAATATGTTTGTATAAAGCTCCATATCAACTATGTTTTCTTTTCAAGCATGTGTTATGTTTATATTATTATTGAACATCAAGGATGGTGTTCACCCCAAGGGGGGAGGGGCTATGAAAGCCCCTAGTTAATATTTCCTCATTATAAATAATTGTAATTATTTAAAAAGGATGAGAGAAAGGGACACATATTCCAGTTGCTTGGTGAGGGATATTGCATGAGGAATTGATGATTTGAAATGTATCATCCATGGGTTGGATAAGAATTTTAATGGGATGACTTTTCATATAATAGGAAAAAGACATACCCATGTGTCTCTTAGCTCTAATAGCAAGCAAAAAAGGACAAAAAATAAATAAAGGAGTGGGATGTGTTGTCCAAGGAAGTTGACTTGCATAGAGCCTTGAAAAACTTATATAGTTAGTTTATTGGGGGAGCACGAAAAAAAGTTTGCGACAATAGAGAACTCATTTTTCTCATGTATACACAGTGGAAGAGAACAATGGTGAACAATGGGATAAATTCCTCCATGGTTCGAAGGTGTAACAATAGAGAAATGATCAAAATCATAAGGATCGAGCTCTAGAGATAGTGAACCAACTGAGGAAACCTAAAAGATTCTCGCTAGGTGAAATATGATAGAGAGTAGTGGATTTATTGTAAGGATAAAGAACCTGATGTAAGATTGTGGATTGGTGAACCTACTGCACTGGAAAGAGACACAAGTATTTGTGAGGGTTGATGAACCGCTAGGAGTTGCCTTGGGGCTGAAGCTATGGTGGTTGACTCACTGATGAAGTACCTAAAGATGTGATCTCTTTACCCATCAATTACTTATCCACTGATTAACCTTCCCTTGATGTGTATTCCATTATCCTACATGTGAGTTGAGACTTTCTTTACTGTGTTATCCTGGCATGGGTGTTAATCATGTCTGTAATGTATGGAAGATTGAGTGGAATATTGTGTAGTTGGTGGATGAAGGCAGAGTCACCTTGTGAACTCCTGTTTCAACTACCAATATTGGTCAATTTTCCTCTTAATCAACCTCAAGCACTAGAATCTGGCTCAGGGGTGACAAGTACAAGTAAATGTAGTTGCAACTTGTCTAAGGTTGGGTGGAGATTTAGAGTCCCAATATTATTTTCCATATCTCTTATAAGATAAGTGTTCTATTATGTCTTTGTGCATGTGATTATCATGTATATGTTTATTGTGCTGTAATGATGTCATGATAATGTTGAGTGCTATTTACCTTCATGAATGAGTAATATCAATATCTTGTGTAAATATTTACGGAATAGTTCATTTCTTGTAGATATTTATGAGCTTGAAATTAACCTTGGATTCCATGAGCATGAGGAGATGGGCATATCTATTAATTATTAATTACTTTCATTGAAATGATTGAATATATGATCAGTGTGTTGATGAAATATTTAGGTTAACAATAAGGAATGTAATTTCTTGTATAGAAGTGCTCCTTGAATATTTTCTTAGGAATGATTTATTCTTGTATCTTCTTTGAGCCTACAAATTGTTCGATATATCAATCTATGTTAGTCCCATGAATACTTGCATTAAAATGTCTTGGCTATCAGGCTAGTATCTACCTAAAGCTCATGAGGGATAACCTCGAAAAGGATTTCTTATACCCTAGTATATCTATAGACCATGCATCGAAGGCCTTGGTGAAGGACCTTATACGTACGTTAGCAGTTACTAAGCATAAGGATGGAGTCCTTAAGTTCGAAGCTCATGACTTAAAAAGGAAATGGCTTAAACCCTATTCGAACTTGTGACCAGGCATGGTGATCAAGTGCTTATACAAGAGGTGGAACCGAGCTATTGATGGGTGAGTTCTCAGGGCTATTGGATACCCTCGGAACATTCTCCCTGAAGGTTTCGAAGGTATCGCCAAGGGAAAATCCTGGGATTTTATTCCTGGGGCGACTTGGCACAGCGGGGTTGGTTGAACACCCCATCACAAAGTGAAAAATGGAAAACCCCAAATTCCATTATATCACGAAAATGACATGTACAAGGGGTTGGCACTTGTGGTAGGGCATAGGATGATGGTGCATGTGACATGGTAGAGAGTGTGATAAGGTGCCCATGTGGCGTTCCACGTAGCACCTTGTCTTAGCCTTTTCATGGTTCCAAGAGGGCTTAACTCACATTGTTAGGTCCCTATAATACTAGTGTATCCCATTATTATTGTTAGTGTAGCCCCTTTATTGTTATTTTTGTACCCCTATAGCCCCCATATTATTATTATTGTGCCCTTACATTATTATTGTTGGTTCGGCTAGGATTATATTGTGACCCCATGATTCCTATATATAGAAATAAGGTTTTGTCATTTGTATCGTCCAAGAATTGTTCATTTATGTAATGTATTGGAGGTTGCCCCCTCGAAGTAGCTGATTTCTAAGGCATTGATCTCTCTTTTCTTCTATTTTTGGAGCTGGTTTCATAACATTTGGTATCAAAGATTTGGATTCTAGGGTTTTGCTTCTCCAAACATGTCATCGTGTAAGTTTCACTATAAATTTTTTTCTATGAAGGTTTATAAGCTGATCTTTTTACAGAGAAAATATGGAATCCTGAGGAATGTCGTGTAAAAATTTCAGATCTTGGTTCGCAATATTTTCAGAGATATGATCTGTGGAAGTTAGGGTTTTTTTAGGCTCCCGAATTTCACCTAAAACAGGTCATCATGGAATATTCGCTATAAATTTGTTTATACAAAGGTTCAGAAGCTTCAATTTTTACAGAGCGAAGCCCAAATCCTAAGGAATGTCTTGTAAAAATTTCATATCTTTGTTCACAATATTTTCAGAGATATGATCTATGGAATTTAGGGTTTTTTCAGGCTCTCAAATTTCATCTCAAAGAGGTGACCGTTGAAAAATCATCATAACTCTCTCTCTGAGCATCAGATTGGAATTTTGTAAAAAGTGGCTGTAATTACATAGACTATGGTTTTCTATCTATGAATTTCAGAGCCAAAGAAGGAAACAATGACACGTGGAACGTCGTACAAGTTCGCTCTATTGAACCAATCCATAATTAGGTCATTGTGGGAGATTGGGCATAACTTTGTCTTGAAGAATCCAAATCATGTTAGACCTGTGGAACTCAAAATAATGTTGAGAGGGCTACTACAGGTATGAATTTCAAATATTGAAGATCCGAAATCACAGAGATAATTTAATTTCAATATCGAGCTCCTCAAAATCAAGAAAAAGGAGTGTATTTTTTCAAATTGCATAAATCTTGTTGTAAAAATCAGTTTGAAGTGATTGCAAGGTCATATTGAATCATAGATATCAGTATTGGGTCCTAAAATGCCCCATAAAAATAATTCCACACCCATTAATCCTTCAGAAATATCTAATATGACACATGAAGAGAGATAATTTCAGTATGATATATCAAAATTACGGTACCAAGTGCAACAAATTTCGATCTTACAAAGAGCAATCAAAGATGACATAGATTGTTTAAAATAAAAAATAAAGGCTAAGTTGGATGGTTTGAAGGATCAAATTAAAGATAATATGGATGATAAAGTAGTGGAAGATCACATCGAGCATCAACAACAAATTCTCCAACTCTTAAAGGATAAACTAACTTTGGTGCATAATTGAATGAAACAACAGGAAGATCAACATCGTAGAGAAAGATGTTTTGAAGTAGTCATAGAAACAAGAACTTGACAACCACTAAATTGATCAATTTTGGAGTATCTCAGCAAGTATAAGAACTTACCCATTGAAGATTCCACATGGGAGGATGAGAATTTTATACAAAAGCATCCAGAAATAATCAAACGTTGAGGGCAACACTTGTTTGAAGGAGAGGTGCATGTTAGGTCCCTATAATACTAGTGTATCCCATTATTATTGTTAGTGTAGCCCCTTATTGTTATTTTTGTATGCCTGTAGCCCCCATATTGTTATTATTGTTCCCTCACATTATTATTGGTAGGTCGGCTAAGATTATATTGAGACCCCATGGACTCCTATATATAGAAAGGATGTTTTGTCATTTGTATCATCCAAGAATTGTATGTTATGTATTGGAGGTTTCCCCCTTGAAGTGGCTGATTTCTAAGGCGTTGATCTCTTTTTTCTTCTATTTTTGGAGCTGGTTTCATAACATTTGGTATCAAAGCTTTGGATTCTAGGGTTTTGCTGCTCCAAACAGGTCATCGTGGAATTTTAACTATAACGGTTTTTTTACAAAGGTTCATAAGCTGAAAATTTTACAGAGTGAATCTAAAATCCTAAGGAACATCATGTAAAAATTTCCGGTCTTGGTTCGCAATATTTTCGTAGATATGATCTGTGGAAGTTAGGGTTTTTTTAGGCTCCCGAATTTCACCTAAAACAGGTCATCGTGGAATATTCGCTATAACTTTGTTTATACGAAGGTTCAGAAGCTTCAATTTTTACAGAGCGAAGCTGAAATTTGGAAGAATGTCTTGTAAAAATTTCAAATATTTTTTTGCAATATTTTCAGAGATATGATCTGTAGAATTTAGGGTTTTTTCAGGCTCTCGAATTTCATCTCAAAGAGGGGACCATGGGAAAATTGTCATAACTCTCTCTCTGAGCATCAAATTGGAATTCTATAAAAAGTGGCTACAAGTACACGGAATGTGGTTTCTTTTCTATAAATTTCAGAGCCAAAGGAGGAAACAGTGACACGTGGCACGTCGTACAAGTTCGCTCTATTGAACCAGTCCATAATTAGGTCATTGTGGGAGATTGTGCATAAATTTGCCTTGAAGAATCCAAATTAGGTCAGACATGTGGCATTCGAAAGAATATTGAGAGGGCTACTACAGGGATGAATTTCAGATATTGAAGATCCAAAATCACAGATATAATTCAATTTCAATATCGAGCTCCTCAAAAGCAAGAAAAAGGTGTGTATTTTTTCAAATTTCATAAATCTTGTTGGAAAAATAAGTTTGAAGTGATTCCAAGGGCATATTGAATCATAGATATCAGTATTAGGTTCTAAAATGCCCCATAAAAATAATTCCACACCCATTAATCCCTCATAAATCTCTACTATGATGCATGAAGAGAAATAATTGCAGTATGATATATCAAAATTACAATACCAAGTGCAACAAATTTCGATCTTACAAAGAGCAATAAAAGATGACATAGATTGTTTAAAAGAAAAAATAAAGGCTAAGTAGGATGGTTTGAAGGATCAAATGAAAGATAATATGGATGATAAAGTAGTGGAAGATGACATCGAGCATCAACAACAAGTCCTCCAACTCTCAAAGGATAACCTAACTTTGGTGCATAATTGAATGAAACAACAGGAAGATCAACATCGTAGAGAAAGAAGTTTTGAAGTAGTCATAGAAAAAAGAACTTGACAACTACTAAATCGATCAATTTCAGAGTATCTCAGCAAGTATAAGAACTTACCCGTTGAAGATTCCACATGGGAGGATGAGAATTTTACACAAAATCATCCAGAAATAATCAAGCGTTGAGGGCAACACTTATTTGAAGGAGAGGGTCATGTTAGGTCCCTATAGTACTAGCGTATCCCATTATTATTGTTAGTGTAGCCCCTTATTGTTATTTTTGTACGCCTGTAGCCCCCATAGTTCCCTTACATTATTATTTTTAGGTCGGCTAGGATTATATTGTGACCCCATGGACTCCTATATATAGAAAGGAGGTTTTGTCATTTGTATCATCCAAGAATTGTTCATTTATGTAATGTATTGGAGGTTTCCCCCTTGAAGTGGCTGATTTCTAAGGCGTTGATCTCTCTTTTCTTCTATTTTTGGAGTTGGTTTCATAAGACAAATGACATGTGGTGCTCTCGTAGAAGGCCACATGGGTGGTTAGATGCCATATAACATCACCCTGAAATATCATATTCTGGAGGTTTCGAGCAGAGACACTGTGGGAAATCATAGGATTTTATTTTCGGGAGGACATGGAAAGGTGGGCCAGTGGACTCATTAGATTGGAGCCGAGAAGCTTCATAGGTTGTCCACATCACCCCAAAAATTTGTAAGACCAGGTCATCTTGATAATGTTGAAGGTGTCACAAGAGGGACTGACTGGGGTGATGTGGCACTGTGGACCTGAGCACACATCCTAAATGAAGGTGTTGGGACACATTGGTAGCAGGGTCTGTGATAGTTCCACATAACCCCGACAGACCTTCCCGAAAATTCCGAAGGGGGATTACAAAGGGAAATCCTAGGGTTTAATCTGCAGAATGGGGTGGCATGGAAAGGCCTATGCGATGCTTGGAAGGGATAGAAAGGGGGTTACCCTTATATTATGATTTGGATGAAAAGGATAGATAAAGGTTCTTAACCTGGTATGAGTGGGTTGGTAGCTACCACTTGGCGATGAAATGGTGAGTGACTTGGACAACCACATGGGTGCCATTTTGGGAGCACATGGGTGCCACATGGTAGGTTAGATGATGTGGCACTATTTAATAGGCTAGTATTTAAAAAATCATATCTTTCAATTCGAGAGTCATATTGAAGTAAATTTTATATTATTGAAAGGTATTGATGAGATAAACCCAAGGATCTCATCTGTTTTAAGTTTTGAAAAATTTGTAAAAGATAAAAAAAATTTAGCCCCATTTCCATAATTAGACTTTGGAGGTCAAGTCATCTAAGTAACTGCCTCCTTTTACCCTTAGTCGAGGCTAGGGATAGTATGGGATATGTTACAAATAAGCAGATGGATTTTTCTGCTAAGAGAATATGATTTTGAGGTAATAATGAAGCCAAGTAGGTTGAATGTAGTGCTAAACCACTTACTTAGGATACTTTTCATTAAAAATGCAAAGAAAATGGGATATAGCTTACGTGAAGAAAAACTATTCAATGTTGAGATGGTAGATCATCACTTTGTAGAGATAGTTCAGTTCCTTAGTGTGGGAACAACACCAAAAGACTATACAATCACATAGAAGAAACAACTAGTAGTTAAGGCAACCGATTATTAGTTGATTTAGGTTGTTTGTATAAGTTGGGTGTAGATGGTATACTTCATCGTTGTGTATTAGAACATGAAAGACCACCTATCTTAATAGAGGTGTAGAAATTATATGCACTAAGAATGCATATTTCCAAGATCCACCTGATCTCACACTATTTAAATTTATGCAAGATACTGAATCTATTCCACTTGTTAATCTTTTGCGGAAAAATTAATTGCACACACATGTGAAGCATAAACAAAAAAATATTCAATCGCACATAACAAAGTTTTTAACTGGGAAAGCCTGAAGCTGAAAACCCCAAATATATATTATGTAACATGGAGATAATATGAAAATCTCATACAAACATACAAAGCTTATCACAAGCTCTCAGTACAGTACAATCGTCATACACTAATCAGGCCCAATCTTGCAAATCCATGCATCGATCTTTGCCACCTGCTAGCCTGCCTCCACTGCGCAATATCTTTTGAAGAATAGCTCTGAATGAATTTGAATTACTCTTGGATTGACTGCGCAATCCTCATTGGCATCTACACTGTGTGTTGGATGCAATCAATGCATAACTAATAGTCACAACAAATAGTCTATCTTGCCCTTTCACCTATCTCTCCACTGGTCTCCACTGAAACTGCCATGCACTGTAGTTAACTGCTGTATTGTTCAGTTGATTAATGAGTTATTATTTGTGAATTAATTAACTAATTAATTCAATCCACTCTCACTAGTGTATCATTTAGTTAGACTAGATACAACTAGCTCAACTGAGTCTAACTGAGTTAAACTAAATACAACTCCATAACTACTTCTTCCAACTGTGTCATAACTCTGCCACTTGAGTTCTAACTGAGTCCTCCATGCATTAGCTCCAGTAAACCCTCAGGAATAGTGTAATTCCTTCTGTCAGCTGATGTGCCACATTTGTGCACTGAACTGAAGTGCTCCAAGAGAATAAGTTGCTGTTTAGAGTCTGATTATTATTAAGAGCTAGTAATAATCGACATGCATCTATTTTTAGATTGACGATCTATAAATAGACTTCACCCAATATTCTAAAAATAGAATTTCATCTATTTTTCCAACTTGATTAACCATCCACAAATAGCATCCTGCAACTTCTGAAATATGATCATCATGTCTAAAAATAGACATAGTCTAAAAATAGACTTGCGCCAAAAATAGCCCGTGGGCCCACTTAGTGAAGGCGACTCTTTTCACTAAGCTCATCATCTTGTTGAATCTAAAAACTCCCTCTCAACAAGATAGGGATTATCCTTCACCCCGATCCTGCCTCTATGGTATTCGAATTTTCTCCTGGTGAGCACCTTCGTCAGAATATCTGCATCCTGATCCTCTGTAGGAATGTACTAAAGCAACATGATCTTCCACTGCACACAATCTATGATATGATGATACCGGATATCAATACATTTAGATTTATCATGAAACACAAGATTAACCGAGAGTTTAATGCAACTCTGATTATCACAATGAATCACCGTGGGATCTAAATGTGAACCGAACAAACCAACCAGAATCTTCCTCATCCAGATAGCCTCACATGCAGCTAAACTTGCTACCATGTATTCTGCTTCCGCTGAACTGAGTGCCAGGGATATTTGTTTCCTGTTGTACCAAGAAACTTCCGTAGATCTGATATTGAAAATCCCTCCTGATGTGCTCTTTCTGTCTGGTTGACTTCCTGCCCAATCTGCATCCGTGAAGCCATGCAACTTCACCTCATCCGTCTGTCTGTACCATACACCATACTCAGATGTGCCCCTGAGATATCTTAGGACATGCTTGCCTACCTTCCAAAAGAGCTTGGTAGGCTTAACCATCGCTTGTGAAAGCTGGTTCACCGCATAGCATATTTCCGGTCTTGTATTGACTAAATACATGAGCGTACCCACCAACTATCGATAAACAGTGGCATCCACTACCTCTGCCGATGTAGCATCCTCTTTCTTCCAATTTCTTGGAAGAGGAATGTCGATAGGCTTGCAGCCTTGCATGCGAAACTTCTCCAGTATCTCCTGGGCATACTTTCCTTGAGACACAAAAAGTTCACCTTCCCGCTGCCATATTTCCAATCCAAGGAAATAATGAAGGAGGCCTAAATCCTTCATCTCAAACTCCTTTGCAAGATCAACCTTGCATGAGTGTATTAACTGCTCATCACTTGTTAGTATCAAATCATCAACATAAAGTACAATGATCAAAAGCTTACCCTCAACCACAATCTGGTACAGGTTTGCATCCGCCTCACTCTTGGTGAAGCCAAGTCCAGTGAAATAGCTGTCGATCTGAGTGTACCAAGCACGGGGTGCTTGTTTCAGCCCATACAACGCTCTTTTGAGCCTGCACACATGCGAATCATTGCTGAAGATCTCAAATCCTTTAGGATGCTCAATGTACACCTCTTCCTCAATGATCCCATTAAGGAACATAGTCTTCACATCCATCTGATGAATGTGCCAACCCATTTGCACTGAGAGAGCAAGGATGGTCCATATAGAAGAATACCGTGCGATAGGTGCAAAGGTTTCTTCATAGTCAATCCCCTTAATCTATGAGAAGTCCCGGGCAACAAATCTTGCTTATACTTCTTGAAGCTCCCATCAGCAGCTTGCTTTACCTTTTAGATCCATATTGATCCTACAACTGATTTCCCCACTGGCCTTGGAACAATCTCCCAAGCACTGTTTCTGACAATGGAGTCATACTCCTCCACCATGGCATCTACCCATGTGGGCTCTTGCACTGCTTCTTCAAAAGAATATGGCTCTGTCACAATACACTTGCTCATAAGAGTCATGTATCTAGTATATTGGGCAAGTGACTGTCTCTGTCTACGCTGTGATGTAGGGACTCCTACATTCTGTGTCGCATCCACCTTCAGTCTCTCAGCTTCTGTGGTACGCTTTCTACCTTGTCTGATGTTTGGTTCTGCATGAGTGGACTCCTCCACTCCATGAATCTCCTCATGTGGATGATCCACATCCAGAGGCTCATCTTTGGGAACAAGAAGTTCCTCCTTCGCATGCAAGTGTAGCTCCCTCTCAAGCGACAACTTCATGGCTTTCACCTCATTGAATTTTATATCCCGTCGCATAATAGTCATCTAACTATTTGGAAAATACACACGATAGTTATGGGGTGTTTCTGTGTACCCCACAAATATCCCAACTTCTGCAGTCAGCTCCAGCTTCTTCCTGGAATCCTTCATCACATGAATGTAAACAGGTGAGCCAAAAATCTTCAAATGAGAAATATCAGGCTTCTTACCAGTAAAAGCTTCCTCGGGTGTACTCATGCCAAGTACTCTATGAGGACAACAGTTTTGCACATAAACCGCAGTGTTTCATGCTTCCGCCCACAAGTGCATCGGTAGGCCCTGATCATGCAGCATCGCTCGTGCAGCACCCATGATTGTTCTGTTCTCTCTTCGAGACCCCATTCTACTGTGGGTTATGAGGCGCTATGAGTTCTCTTCGAATTCCTTCTTTGCTACAAAAGTATTTGAATTCTCCAGAGATTTATTCACCACCATTATCTCTCCTTAGAGCTTTCAACTGCTTCCCCGACTCCTTCTCCACCAATGCCTTGAAATCACAGAAATTTGAGAACGTTTCACTCTTCTTCTGCATGAATAAGATCTAGCATCTATGAGAAAATTCATCAACAAATATCACATAATACCTGTGTTTCATTGTTGAAGCAACCGGGAATGGTCCACACATGTCTGTGTGAATTCTCTCCAGGATCACCGAAGCATGGTTCTCCTTCTCATGAAAGGTGGTCTTCACAAACTTACCCATTGTACATCCTTTGCACTGATCTAACTGTGCAAGAGTACCCTTGGGAAGTACAGTATAAATTTTCTGCAAAATTTTCAAAGCGCCATGGTGAATATGACCCAATCTCCTGTGCCATAATTCGCCCTGATCGCGGCTCACCACTTCTTCTGCTTTGCCCACCATTGCAGCGCAGCCATATACCTCCAGCTTGTAGAGATTCTTAATTCGAACCCATATCTTCTTGGTTTTACACGTTGTTTTATGTCGAAGGAAGGCTTTTCCCTCACTGAAAACAACATCATAACCCCTGTCTTCTAGCATTGCAACTGAGACCAAGTTCTTCTTCAGACCTAGAACATGCATGACATTCTTCAACAAGAACAGATTATCGGACTCCCTCTCAATGGTAATGGTCCCAATTCCAGTCGCACTGTACCAACCATCGTCGCTCATGTCTATATGCATCTGGAGGTCCTTCTCCTCCAAGTCACTGAACAAATATTTGTCTCCCGTCATATGGAAAGATGCACCACTGTCAAGATACCACACTGATCTAGTGCAGCTTGAAACCAAGCATGTGATCAAAGAAAAATCCAGCTCAAATTTCGAGGCTAAGGCCTCTCTAGCTACAGATCCAATAGCCTTCTTATTCTTCTTCTTCCGTGGACAGTTAGTGGTGAAATTTCCATGCTCTTGACAATGAAAACACTTCACTTTGGACAAGTCCTGCTTCTTGCCTTTCACACCAGATTTAGAAGGATTTTTCTTCCCCTTCCCTTTCCTTGCTTTGGAAGCCAAAGTGAAATTCTCTTCATCTTCATTCTTCGATGAATATCCATCCCTGGTACCCCGCCTTATCTCCTCGTGCACAAGATCCGACCAAAGTCGCTCCCATCCTGGCAGTTTCTCTCGTCCATTAACAGAGTCTTCGTAGCTATGCCAACTCTTCGGAAGCCCAAGGAGAGCCAAGCTCACCAAGTTTTCTTCATCAACAGTAACCCCCACACTTCCTAGTTCATCCTTGCAGTGGACAAACTTCGTGAGGTATTTTGGAATACTGTCGCCTTTCTCCATTTTTATTTTTCTGAGCTTGTCTTTAAGCGCCAACTTCCTCTAGTCACTTCTGCTTTGGGA
This sequence comes from Pinus albicaulis, assembly GCA_034641835.2. NCBI lineage: Eukaryota > Viridiplantae > Streptophyta > Pinopsida > Pinales > Pinaceae > Pinus > Pinus albicaulis. The sequence goes on along the minus strand of CM076573.1, from coordinate 559,700,641 downwards.
CAAGTCTGTCGAAGCCTTCCACATTAAGAATGGAGTGGCTTTCTCATGAAGGGAATTTGTGGACCTGATGTGGTCCTTCACACCTTCCAACAGAATCCTCCTCGTCTTTGCAATCTTCTTTTTCCATGCATCAAGTAATGTAACATCGCTAGATCCTGGCTTAGGAACATCATTATCGATGAACTCCTTCAGCCCATTATCCTCTAGCACCACCTCCATCCTGTCCTTCCATGCTATGTAATTCAAGCTCCCATCAAGGGCATTCTCCAATCTCAACCCGTTGAAAGACATTTCAATGTATACTCAATTTATGCACCAAGGATCTTCTGTAGCAAATTTGAATTGTCCACTGGCACAAACTCACTTCACAATTGCAATCTTCAATCAACAAAGCTCTGATACCATGTATAAATTATATGCACTAAGAATTCATATGTACTTGATTCACCTGATCTCACACTATTTAACTTTATGCAAAATACAGAATCAATTCCACTTGTTGATCTTTTGCGGAAAAATTAATTACACACACATGTGAAGCATAAATAAAAAAATATTCAATCGCACTTAACACAATTTTTAACTGGGAAAGCTTGAAGCTGAAAACCCCAACTATATATTATGTAACATGGAGATCATATTAAAATCTCATACGAACATACAAAGCTTATCAGAAGCTCTCAGTACAATACAATCGTCATACACTAATTAGGCCCAATCTTGCAAATCCATGCACCGATCTTTGCCACCTGCTAGCCTACCTCCACTGCGCAATATCTACTGAAGAATAGCTCTGAATGAATTTAAATTACTCTTGGATTTACTACGCAATCCTCATTGGCATCTCCACTGTGTCTTGGATGCAATCAATGCATCACTAATAGTCACAACAGATAGTCTATCTTTCCCTTTCACCTATCTCTCCACTGGTCTCCACTGAAACTGCCATGCACTGTAGTTAACTGCTGTACTATTCAGTTGATTAATGAGTTATTATTTGTGAATTAATTAACTAATTAATTCACTCCACTCTCACTAGTGTATCGATCAGTTAGACTAGATACAACTAGCTCAACTGAGTCTAACTGAGTTAAACTAAATACAACTCCATAACTACTTCTTCCAACTGTGTCATAACTCTGCCACTTGAGTTCTAATTGAGTCCTCCATGCATTAGTTCTATTAAACCCTTAGGAATAGCGTAATTCCTTCTGTCAGCTGATGTGCCACATCTGTGCACTGAAGTGCTCCAAGAGAATAAGTTGTTGTTTAGAGTCTGATTATTATTAAGAGCTAATAATAATCGATATGCATCTATTTTTAGATTGACGATCTATAAATAGACTTCACCCAATATTCTAAAAATATAATTTCATCTATTTTTCCAACTTGATTAACCATCCACAAATAGCATCCTGCAACTTCTGAAATATGATCATCATGTCTAAAAATAGACTTGTGCCAAAAATAGCCTGCGGGCCCACTTAGTGAAGGCAACTCTTTTCACTAAGCTCATCATCTTGTTGAATCTCAACAAGAGGAACATGAAGGGGTGGCCAGAGGCCATTATTTAGAGAAAGCTTCCACACACAAGATCTTGCATACAGGTGTTTGGTGTTCAACAGTTCATCGTGACACGAAATAATTTTTTCGTAGTTGTGATGTTTATCAGAGAGTGGAAACACCATTGCATTGAGATGAAATGTCACTACATTCGAGGGTAATGATACAACCAATTTAAAAGTGGTAAATGGATATCATCGGGCTGATTAAACTTGTGGTTAAAGGGAGTGGAGTGTGCAATATTATAACCATGAAAAATTATTTAACTTGATGCACTTAAACAACACTCGTTAAATAATATAATGCAGAGACTACAACACTATTATTATTTGAAAATGTTGTCACTCATTTTATCTGTCCTAGTATTTTTATGAGTGACCAGGGAACTCACTTTCTAAATATAACCATTGAATCACTTACGAAGGAGTTCCTGGTGCACCATCAGAAAATCACTCCATACCATCCACATATGAATGGCACAGTAGAGGCCTTCAATAAAATTTTCGAGAATTCATTGACAAAGGTTTTCAATGTGAACATGGATGAATGGGACTTGATAATTCCCACAATACACTAGGCATATTGAACTGTGTTGAAGAAACTTACAAGTAAACACCATTTTGGGTAATATATGGGTAGGAGCCAGTAATGCCAATGGAATTCATAGTTCCTAGTATTCGTATTATTTTTGTGACAAAGTTGAAATATTCCAACACGATAGAAAATAGACTAACATAATTATTACAACTAAAATAAGATAGGTTCATACCATGTTTGCACTAAAATGTGCATAAAATCAGGGAAAAAGCGTGGAGTGATCATCATATTAAGTTCCAGTTTAGTGATATCATGCTACTGTATGACAATAACTTTTTGAATCACCCTAGTAAATTTCAAGTGCATTGGTTGGGACCATATATAACTATGTCGCATATGTAGGGGTTGTCTAGCTAGAGAAAGAGAATGGGGAGCCCCTCAAGAGATTTGTCAATAGGATTTTGATGAAGTTGTATAGAGACAACTAACCCACCTCTTAAAGCTAATTTGTTTTGTAAAAAAAAATGCTTTCTTTGTGTAGGTAAAAGATAAGAAGGAGAAAACTACGAAGACTTCATAACAACATATAATAGCATATAGCTTTCATGTCATAGTGAATTGGTGACACGCCGTGCATTGAGAGCACTGCGTAGTCACATGAGTACACAACCGAATGGAGTGGATAACATAAGAAATTTATAGGAATGTGGAATACAACTCAAAATCAATGATGAAAACACAAACCAAAATATTACAAAAAAATGTGCCAGAAAAATCATGTGTTACCCACATGGACTAGACACTGTGGAAATTTATTGAAAACAACATTAATGATATTAAAAGAAAAAATTGTACTATATTGGAAACTCTAACTAAAAGGTTTTTGACATGGCCTCCAATGTGGCTAAGTGAAAAAATGAAGTTCCCACCTAGAAAACCCTCCCATCCGAGATCAGAAAGGTTATTACAGGATTATGTCAGGATACCTGAAGTTGTAGATTTCAGGCTTTTGCGATCTGTATTGTGTGTAGAATTTTCCAGATTAATCGCATCCATTTTGTTTGAATCGATGTTTCGGATCAATCCTTTGTGGTTCATCATCAAGATAGATCAATGAGTTAGCCATATCTCAACCCAGGATATAATTATTAGAGAGTGAATATGAATGGATGGGAAAATAGTTGGCCGACCTTAAATGACAGAAAGTGAAAGAGATTTATTCACAAAATTTTATTTATTCTCTTTATTAAATTAATAACTTTAAAATCATTTGTTAGATTACTATTTATTAGAATTTTTATAATTAAGGCCGAAATAATTATAAATAACTATTTAAACAATTTCAAATTATTTATATTTAAATTTATATTTGATAAAGGTTGATATAATTATTATTAATAATAATCATCTACAATTTTTAATGATAAATAGTTAATAATTATTAATAACTATTAGGAATTTAATTTATAGATAGGTGAAATAATTTTATGGAAGAAATCATTTATTTTAATGATTAATAATTATCTATAATTATTGATAATTAAGAATTTAGATTAAAAAGGTTTTTAAAATTAAGATTAATGATATTTAATCGAGATAATAAATATTTAATAATATTATATTTAATTGAGATTAAATTGAATTATTATATGGATATGAATAAATGAAAAAATGAAAGAAAGGGGAGAAGATAAATTAGATGCAAGGTGATCATTTCCGCTGAAACATGGAGAGACATGGTTGAGGATAATTACAAGTAGTTAAAATATTTGAACGATACAGATCACTTATTGCTAGAAAAAAGTCCTCACCTTTCTTAAACACTGTAGATATGCTTGTGTCACGCCCACATTTACCATCATCAACCATAGCCTAAAAAACCCCATGAATAATCACATATTCATTAAGGCTATCCAAGCCCTTCTACGCTCAGAAATCATCAAAATTTGTGCTCAACTTAACTCATTAAACATAAAAATTTTTCACCTACATATTAATTTGGCTAACCATATTGATGCTGAAAGCTCTTGTGTTGTGGTCAAAATTGATCATTATCACCATAGGAAATTTAGAGAAGCTATCGAAATTGGAAAACACCCTGATAACCTCTACCGTGATGATGGCTGGAAAATAAGTGACAATTGGATTTCCACTTTGAACACTAATCCCACCCAAGCCTAACTTCCCCTTCCATCTCATATTTCTCATTCATTACCTAATAATTTCTCTTTCCCTCTACTATTATCCTCAACCATGTCTCTCCATGTTTCAATTGAAATGATCACCTTGCATCTATTTTATCTTCCCCCCTTTTTTCATTTTTTCATTTATTTATATCCATATACAATTCAATTTAATCTCAATTAATCTAATATTATTAAATATTTATTATCTCTATTAAACATCATTAATATTAATTTTAAAACCTTTTTAATTTAAATTCTTAATTATCAATAATGATTGATAATTATTAATTTAATTTCATGAATTATTAATTATTAATCATTAAAATAAATGATTTCTTCCATAAAATTATTTCTCCTATCTATAAATTAAATTCCTAATAGTTATTCATAATTATTAACTATTTATCATTAAATATTGTAGACGATTATTATTATTAATAATTATATCAACCTTTATCAAATATAAATCTACATATAAATAATTTGATAATTTTTAAATAGTTATTTATAATTATTTCAGCCTTAATTATAAAAATTCTAATAAATAGTAAGCTACCAAATGAGTTTAAAGTTTTTAATTTAATAAAGAGAATAAATAAAATTTTGCGAATAAATCTCTTTCACTTTATGTCATTTAAGGTCGGCCACCTATTTTTCCATCCGTTCATATTCAATCCCTAATATTTATATCTTGGGTTGAGATCTGACAAACTCATTGATCTATCCTGATGATGAACCACTGAGGATTGTTTCAAAACTTCGATTCAAGCAAAAATGGATGCGATTAATTAGGAAAATTCTACACACATCCCTAAAGTTATTTATTTTTAAAAGGAATGTAAAGCACATAAATAGATGCTTCTCCATATAGATTAACAATATTTGTGTTTGTAATTGCAAATATTGAGTTGAAGTGAAAATATTGAGTTGAGGTTTGAGAGCAAACCAAAGAGACAAGAGACCAAAAAAGTAGGCATTGTAGGAGCATATCCAGCTACTAGATACAAATACGACGACTTCTTCCTCAACACTGAATAAATCCATAACAAAGGGAATTTGGAGCCCTACCACCCCCATCACGATCTGCAATACATTTTGCACCGGTTGCAATACCTACAACCCAACTAACAAAGGAGTCGAAGTACAAATTGTGAACAATCCCAATTCCACTAGGGGTCCTCAAATAAGACGATATGCTCAACATGGTGGAAAAATTTAAGTATAATGACCTTGATATCACAAACTATACCAAGTTCCCTCAATTTGCACAAGACAAATACCTAAACATTACAGTGCAACCAGGGCATATGCAAGTTTGTGAGCCACAACAATGGGCCTCAAGTTTGGAGAAATTAGGTATTCTAAACTTACTAGACATCCTAAACTACATACATGGAAGACGGATTTGTGTTGCTAGATGAGCCCAAAAAAATTGATTCCCACATGATATCAAAAGTTACAAGGCTGCCCATGGCTAGTGAGGATCGAGATCCTCTCTTTGAAAATAAAAATGAAAAGGAGCTTGCTAAGGATATGGAAGAGAAGTATCACATGAGTAACAGACAATGGGGAGTCTTAAACTCCCCCATAAATGATGAACATGTGTAGTTTTTTCATGCAACTAATGACGTTCAAAATTCTTAGAAAATGTAGAAAATATCAGTGCCCTGCGGGAGCGGTAGCTATATAAATGAAGTGTGTTGAGGGCTTACAAATGAAATGAGAAACCTTCATCCTAAACTATTTTATGTAGGACTTATTGGAAGCCTAAGACATAAACATGGAGTTCCAATATGCATGGCTGTTGATCCTCATAGCTTTGAAAACATGGTAGTTTTCTAAGGAAATTCACTTTCCACCACCAGACAATTAAGAGTTTATCTTGCTAATATTTGGGTCTCTATGGCACACCTCAGATAAGAAGCGCTAGACATATACCAATGTTAAGTTTTACATTTAGAAGGAGGACGTAAAGTAGTCTAGATTGAAGGTTCCATGCATTCTAGTACAAGTTGTTGAGGCTTTTAAGGTTGTGATGAAGTTCCATGCCACATCGCACCATATGTATATACAATCCCACGTCGACTTGAAATGGAAATGGGGTAAGTGTACATACAATTTCAACGAGCAAATTGTGTCACATATTGTCAACAAATGGATGGAAGAATGATGTAACCCACCTTACTGAACGACAACTAGAGGTACAAAACATTGATTGTGGTGAGGAGGATGAATGCTAAGATCTACAATAAAAAAGCAACCCACACCACAACAACAAAAGTTACCTTCCTGACAACAGGAGTAATGTACTGAGAAACAAAAATAAGTGCATGAAGAAGAGCATCTCGACACACTGTAGTGGGAATCTAGAGAAGGAGAAACAACATCAGTTGGAAAAAAAATACCATTAAAATATCAACAATAAGGGGCAGGGAAGAAGGGAAAGGATTAGTTTCCTATCTCAGAGACACCTTATCTGTCAGAGGAGGATTTACAAAAAAATGTTGAGCTGATAAAAGAGATGACTGAGTAGGGAACTTCCCCTCTCATCACTTTTATTCAAAAATGGACACATGAGAAAAAAATTTGTAGGATCAAACACAGGAACAATTGGACCAAGTCCTTTTTTTTGAATCATACAAGATGGTAGCTCCTTCAACGAGTACAATAGAGTACACTACTACGAAAGAGGAAACTAGTGCAACACTTGTGCCAGAAATTCTGTTAGAATAGTCACAACCTTCTACAACCTCAAGAAAATGTCACACCCTATCTGTTCCACCCATTGTAGTGTACTATATAGACATTGGCATTCAAAAACGAGCCTAGAAATTTCCACAAGTAGACCCTATTTTGTCATAAATTCTTTTGAATATTTTACATTAGTTGCAACAAAGTATGGCATAGGAGGTTTAATTCCATGCATAGATGACATCGAAATAAATATTTGAGCTCACCAACGAACACAGGGTTTTGCAAGCTAAAGACATGCAGCTGGTGGAAGTGCAACAACAATTTGAAGGAAAGGAAGAGACACTGAGACAAGAAATTCAAGAGGTGTACAACAAAATTTTGGGTGTTCAAATGGAGATCAATGCTCATACCAATGAGAATTTGTTGAAGATTGAAGAAACAATAAAAGGCCTGAAGAAAAAAGTTAAGGAACTATAACTATGCCACTGGAGGGAGTATAAAGATGAGAAAAGTTACAAGTTACCTTCGATTGTTTTGAGAATGCATGTGATCTTGAGCATGAAAGCAATGTTTGGAATAAGCTGCAAGATAATGCTAATGTCAAGGATATTTGCACCAAAATTTAGAATGCAGAGAAGCAAAATGAGTTTATACGTGACAGTATGATCACCCTACAAGAATTAGAATGCCAAGCGATGATGTTAGAAAGTTCAATGTTGGGAAAGAAATAAATCAGTGGAGAGTTGAAAAACAATAGCTTGCCCAAGAAGTTGTGTAGTTGAAGGACAAAGCAATGCAAATAACCAATGCCATTGCTGCAGTATATACCAAAACACACTAGGTAGTTGTATATAACCAATCATTATTCCTAACTCTGCCTATTCTTGTTGAGGTAGTAGAAAGTATTATCAATTGGGTAGAGGAAGGAAAAAATATAGTGCTACTAGTCAAACAAAAATTTGAGAAATTTCTAAAGAAAATTGAAAAGGCACTCCCTTCGCTTGGTGCACAAACAAACCATAGTGGCTCGGGGACGAGCCATGAATAGTGTTGGGGGCATGTTGGGGCGAAGGTGAAAAAGGTGTTTTTTTTTGAAATTTTTGCTAAGTATGGAGAAACAACACAATGAGGAGGAAAAAGAGAATACCACATGCAACATAGGTTGGTGGAGATTGTGCGCATCAAAAAATATAAAAGTTATACTACACAAATTTTCAAAACAAAAATATGTGGTTGCCAACATCACACTCTCCAACAATATGGGTTAGTTAGTTATGGTCAAATAATGATCAGGGGATCAGTTTTATGCTCAAAAATCAAAGTTCTCAGAATGGCTTGAAACTGAACGAACACGTAGTGCTCGTCTTTCTGCATTTGACGCACTTCGTTTCACAAAAAATGGACTCCTTATGCTCCCGGAAACGAGTTCTGTTCGCTTTGCTAAACATGTAAAATTAAAAAAAAAAGGACCGACAGGTGCCCAGTCAGCAGTCCTTATTGCTAATGTGGCATGCTGACTAGGCAAGGTCAATTTTTTCATCTTCCTATGGCGAATGATGAACTTCCAAGTGGGAGCTTGGTATTGGATGATAAATTTGGGTTACATGGCAATTTTTGTTTGGTTCAAAGTTGTCCAATGGGGTGAGGGCACGTGGTGCAGCCTGGGGCCACCACGTGCCCCCCCCCCCCCATGGTTGTATGGTGGATCAAAATTTTATGTTGAAAGTTCGGGCGGAGGCACCGAGGTTGGACCCCGTGACATCCCACAAGCCAATGCCACCATCATACCACACAGTTAGTTCTTAACCATATACCGTGCCATGTCTATTTAAATTTTACCATGTTGTATGTCAGGGAAATTGAGGGCTAGCCCCTGATCCATATGAATTAGCGCGAAGACCACCGACAAGGGTTAACGGATATGCAAAGTTTTATGCATTAAACCATATTTAATTAAACCTTAAACTTCACCGATATGCAAAGTTTTATGCATTAAACCATATTTAATTAAGCCGACCTTCTTATAATCCACATTATTCACTATTTATTCCTCCATTAATTTGCCCTACTCTCTCAACTTTTCAAAGAACTCTTGACATCTACCCCTGATGATGGACTCACTTAGACAGTCCGAAATGTTGGGTTATTAAAAAAACTCAGAAATAGGTTATTCCTCTCCTCTATAAAACCTTAAACTTGTTAAATAAGTGCCTAATCCACATTTAATTCAGGATTAACATAAGTGCGGGTTTAGCGCTAAGCAACACTTAATTAGCTCTAACCACACTTAGTTAACTTAATGACAATTAAGTTGGCAAACCCCCAAATTTCAGCAGAAACTGCCAGTTTAGCTCTAGTTAGCTAAATTAAGGCCTGAAATAGTGGAGAAAATGTAAATGGTCATAAATTTTGGAGTTTTCAACCAATTCAGGTGCGAAAAGAGGCTAGATGACCATTTTTGGGAATTCTAAACTCATTGGTGTAGGTTTCAGGAGAAAAAGAGCATTGTAAATAGATAAATTTTTCAATTTTAGCATAATATAGAGGCCAAAGCCATGGATGACCCAGATTTTATGCAGGAACGCAATAAAATAAAAAAATAGACATAAACACAGAGATGCAATGGAAACAATACTTCATTTTATTTGAATCAAATGACTGAAATATGCTTAAAGACATAATGGAAATAAAAATAGCTAGGGTGCTAGTAGCATATCCCTGAGAAGAGATGTGGCGTCTACAGACCTCTGAACTATGTTACAATGAGGTTCGAGGGCCTATTTATTATTGAGAAACAATGGAAAACTCCAAACGTCCAAAAACCTAACCCTAGGAGATGAAGCACCAAAACTATGGGCCCCGTTTGGGTAAATTGGTGTTTCAACTTCCCAGGGATGTAACTTTTGCATATGATCTTTTTTTGACACACTCAATAGTCCATGTCGCTCTCGGTTTTCCCAAAAAACATCGTTTAGGGCCTCAAAATGGCTCTAATAGTTCAGGACCCGAAAAACTGCCAAAAATAGTAAGTTGTGCCAAAACTAAAAAACTGAAAGAGACAATGGTGGGGCCCCAAGTGGAATAGGTGGGTGGCCACCAATATCCACCTGGATCATTAAAGCCCCAAAACGGCTCTGGGAGTCCAGGACCCGAAAACCTGCTAAAAATAGTAAGCTGTGATGAAAGTGAAAAGATGCAAGAATTGATGGTGCGGGTCCAAATGGAATGGGTGGGTGGCCACCGATATCCACCTGGATCAATGGAAGTTGGACTAAGGAGATGTAGCCCAGGAGGGGTGAACTCCTTCATCAAATACCTGTGTTGATGTGTTGTATGGTGGTGTATTTTATTTTATTTGCTATTGTTCAGCCTTTGTTTTTATGTTAAATTGTTCATTAAATTTACATGAAAAACACTCATGAGATTTGATAATTTGCAAGAGAAATTGAACCTTTAAGCACACTTAAAACATTATATTTAGAATTTGAAAGAGTAAAAAGCACAACAACACTAACATACTCCATTTAGATCATTTTTGGTATCAGAGCTCTTGGTCTTTAGGTTTTGTTGTGCAAGAATGGATGTAATTGTTTGCAAGTTTGTGTCATGCTTACAAGGTAAAAAATCAAAAGAGGAGAAGGGAAGCTGGTTGAGAGCCCTGCAATTGGGTCAAGAGGAGGAAGGACAAGGTTGCCAAAGTATTCAACACCAATACATCATCAATTTGAAGTTGAGTCTTCAGTGAGCATGTCTCATGAAGGAGAACCTACCATGGAAGATGATGAGAGAGCATTTAGGAAGGCATTCTTTGATATGACTGAGATGGTTAAAGTGACCTATGAGGAGAGGAATTTAAGGATGCAAGGAGAAAGTTAAAGGTCTCCAAGAGGATAGGGCTATACAGGAGGAGAAGGCCATGGAGGTGGTAAGAATCCACCATCCACTCCACCATCATCCTCACCACCATCTTCACCTTCCTCATCATCATCCTCCACTACCACAACTCTTCCATATGTTCATACACATACCTCAAAAGGAGATGGTAAATCACCCTTACTTAAACTTGATGTTAAATTTGAGCTTCCATTGTATAATGGAGAAGTGAATGCACATAAGCTGGATAATTGGATTCGTCAATTGGAGGTTTATTGCAGAATTCAGAACCTTCAAGTAGATGACATAAAGATTCAATTGGATTCCTTGAGAATGGATGGAGCAACACTTGTATGGTGGGAAGCAAAGACACAAGAGGAGATTAAGAAAAATAGTAGGATCTCAATGTCTTGGTCAAATTTTATTGCTGCCATTAAAAGGAAATTCTATCCTCTATCTTACATGCAAAAAGATATTATGAGTTGGAAAATTTTAGACAATTGAAAGGTCAAAGTGTGCAAGATTACACTCATGAATTTAGTAGAAGAGCTCTTATGTTAGGTGTTGATTTGCATAGCCCAGAAAATTTTTTGAAGTACATAGGGGGTTTGCATAATTACCTGAAACATACCATACTCATGTTTAATCCCACTAGTCTATATGAGGTTTGTGTGCAAGCTACACACCTTGAGGCAAGAGGGAAAAAATTACAAGAAGAGGATAAGAAGAAACCATTCAAGGGTGGTGAAAAAGGAAAGGGTTTCAAGGGTAAACAAAATAAGAATTCATCCATTAAGAAAGAAGGGGAGAAAACCACATGTACTCATTGTTCCAAAGAGGGTCATGATGAAGCTCACTGTTGGAAGCTTCATCCAGAATTGAGGCCTAAGAAATTCAACAATAAGGGGAAACAAAAGACAACCACTACCACACAATAGGATCTTGGATCCGACTTAGGAGATGAGACTAAAATTGCAGCCATGGTCACAAAGGGAAAATAATCCATAGCAAGTACTAGTTCATCAAATTGTCACAATAACACTCCAAGTGAGGAAACAAAAATAGAGTTGTTTCATGTAAGAGTGATCTCAAAACATACAAAAATTGACACACTATTTGATAGTGGGTCTCAAGCGAACTTAATATCTGAAGACTTAGTCAAGAAGCCAAACCTTGAAACCTTACCTCATCATAAGCCATACCCTTTGGGTTGGATAACCAAGGAAACAAATTTACAGGTTAAAAGAAAATGTATTTTTTGGTTTGCAATTACCGCAAATTTCATTGATGAAGTTGAGCTAGATGTTGTACCGCTTGACATATCAAGAATTGTTTTGGGTAGTCCATATCTCTATGAAAAGAAAGCAGTCTTCTATCACCATGAGAACAAGTACCACTTGCTCAAATATGGAGTGGAATATATTGTGAGAACTCCTCACAAAAAGCTAAACCTCTCTTTGGTTAATGCTGGGCAAATGAAGAGACTAGTAAACTCAAGAAAAAAATTTGTGCTTATTATGATAAAAAAATTTGATAAGGATTTTGAATCTTTTGAAGGTTGTTATGCTAAATTAAAATCTGATATGTTTGATGTGGTAAGTCAGCATGGCGATATGTTTCAGGAACCAAAGGAGTTACCTCCCAAGAGAGGAATCCAACATGAGATACAATTGTAGTAGGATGTTTCACTCCCTAACATTGGCATGTATCACATGCCGATAATGGAAAGTGCAGAAATCAAGAAGAAGATCCAAGAATTTTTGAATAAAGGTATAATTTTTCCATCTACCTTGCCATGTGGTTCACCGATTGTATTGGTGCCCAAGAAGGATAGAACTTGGCGCATGTGTGTAGATTTTCGTGCACTAAAAAAATCACGATAAAGAATCATTATCCACTCCCAAGGATTGATGATTTGGTTGATCAATTGAGGTATGCAAATTATTTCACTAAGCTAGTTTTAAGAAGTGGTTATCAGCAAGTTATAATAGCTGAAGAGGACACATGGAAGACCACATTTAAAACTAAACAAGGATTGTTTGAGTGGCTTGTTATTCCTTTTGGTCTTTGCAACACTCCAACTAATTTCATGAGTTATGAATGATATATTGCGACCATTTCTTGATGAGTTTGTCATTGTCTACTTAGATGATATTTTGATATTCAGAAAATTATGAGAAGAACATGTCATGCATGTGAGAAAGGTGCTTGATGTCTTGAGAAAAGAACAATTGTTTTAGAAGATGTCGAAATGTGAATTTGGTAAAACTTCTTTAGTGTATTTGGGACATATTATTGGAGGAGGTGAGTTGAAGATAGACCCCTCTAAAGTTGAGGTCATTGTGAATTGGCCTACACCCAAGTCAGTTATGGAGGTAATAAGTTTTCTAGGAGCATCATAGTATTAGAGGAAGTTCATTGCTAAATTTTCTTCTATTTCAACTCCGTTACATGCATTGAATAGTGTTAAGAAATTCTTCCAGTGGGGAGGCAATCAAAAAAAAAAATTGATGCTTTGAAAAAGAAGATTAGTTCAGCCCCAATACTAGAACTACCAGACTTGAGACATCCATTTGAGATTCAAACAGATGGAAGTGAATATTCCATGGGCACAATCCTTTTACAACATGGTAAGCCTATTTCATTCCATTCAGAAATGTTTAATGGTGCAGTGATAAATTATCCTACATATGACAAGGAGCTATATGCGTTGGTTCAAAGTGTGAAGAAATGGAAACATTATTTGATGGGAAAGGAAACCATCATTCACACCGAACACCAACCATTGCAATACTTGCATTCACAAACTAAATTGCAGAATTCAAGGAACTTTCGATGGATGGGATTCTTGCAGCAATTCCACATGGTCATCAGGTATAAGAAAGGTATATACAACATGATTTCTAATATGCTTTCTAGGCCTATTATTAATTTAGCTACTTTACTCAAGAATACTTCTATTTTACATGAAAGTTACATTGAACAATATGCATATGAAAATGACTTTCAAGATGTTTATGCAAAATTGAGTCAAGGTCGCCAAGTTGAGGAATTAGATTATCATTTTCATAATAACTTGTTGTATCATTTGGGCAAGCTTTGTATTCCACAGGGTGAGAGAGTGACTGTCATAAGGGACACACACACTTCTCTTATTGTGGGACATTTTGGTGTAAGAAAAATAGTGGCAAATCTTCAGAGGTATTGTAATTGGCCTTGTATGCTTGAAAGTGTGCCATGTTTTATTAAAGATTGTTCATTATGTGCAGTTGGTAAGCCTAGTAATAGGAAGTTAAGATTGTACACACCACTCCTGGTTCCTTCACGTCCATGGGAGAGTATTTTTATGGATTTTGTAGGAGGTATTTCTTTGTTGAAAAGTGGTCATGATTATTTGTATGTAGTTTTGGATAGGTTCAACCAAATGTGTATTTTGATGCCATGTAAAAATAAATTTACAGTTGAACAAACAACTCATATTTTCCTTTAAAATTTTTGGCTTCATTTTGGGTTGCCTACATCTATTGTAAGTGATCGAGATTCTTGATTTGTTGGGAATTTTTGGTCAAGTTTGTGGGACTTGATGGACACTAAGTTGAAGAAGAGTACAACCTTTCATCCATAAACAGATGGTCAAACCGAGGTGGTCAATAGAACAATCATTCATCTTCTTCGAGGATATTGCAGCAAACATCCTAAGTTGTGGGATGAACAATTGCATTACATTCAGAATGCTTACAACCGTGCAAAACATTCCTCTACTCAAACATCGCCATTTGAGGCATGTCTTGGATACTTGCAAAAATCGCCATTGGATTTCATTTTTGGGAAAGATGAAGCTATTGATGGACATAGAGACATAGTTAAAGCAAAGAAATTCATAGAGAAAATTCACTTGATTCATCGAACAGTGTAAGATCAACTAGAAAAAATTCAAAGAAAGTACAAAGTGCGGCATGAAAAACCTCGGGTGGATCATAAGTTTCAAGATGGTGATGAAGTTTGGATTCACATTACAAAGGAAAGGCTTCAAGGAGAAGGTAAAATGCCGAAACCAATCCGTTATGGTCCTTTCAAAATTATGAAAAAGAATGGTAACAATGCCTTCAAGCTTGATTTGCCTTCATACATGCAAATTTATTCAATTTTTAATGTTGAAAATTTGAGATTGTATGACCCTCCTTTGATTGAATATCAAGGAGAGAACTTTTAGCTGCCATCTATTGAATATTTTTCTCCAGATTTCTTTGTTGAGCTACAGAAAGACACCATATTTGACAGGAGGAAAAGGACATCGACAAGAGGAAGAGTCGACTATCTTTGAGTGGGGCTAAAAGGAATAAATCCTTCAAAGGCCAAAGGGATTGAAATTGGGAGGGTGAGGGAACTGTATCCTCACCTATTCAGCAATTGAATATGATATTTTGGGGTCCAAAAGCTTCCAGTGGGGAGGAATGATCAGGGGTTCAGTTTTATGCTCAAAATTCAAAGTTCTCAAAATGGAACAAAACCTAAAAGACCATGTAGTGCTCATCGTTTTGAATCCGGCATACTTCGTTTCCTGAAAAATGGACTCCGTATGCTCCCGAAAACAATTTCTGTTTGCTTTACTAAACATGCAAAATTTAAAAAAAAAAGAGAGAAAGGAGCCCAGTCAGTAGTCTATACTGCTGAGGTGGCATGCTGACTGGGTAAGGTCAATTTTATCATCTTCCTCTGGCGAATGATGAGCTTCCAAGTGGAAGCATGGCATTGGTTGAGAAATTCGGGTTACATGGCTGAGAAATTCAGGTTACATGGAAATTTTTGTTTGGTTCAAAGTTGTCCAATTGGGTGAGGACATGTGGTGCAGCTTAGGGCTGCCACATTCCCCCCCATGGTTGTATGGTGGATCAAAATTTGATGTTCAATTTCCAAGCGGAGGTGCCAGGGTTCGACCCCGCAACCTCCCACAAGCCAGCACCACGAGTTACCATCATACCACACGGTTAGTTCTTAACCGTATACCGTGCCATGTCTATTTAAGTTTTACCATGTTGTATGGCAGGGAAAGTGGGGGCCAACCCCCAATCCATATGACTTAGCGTGAAGAACATCAGCAGGAGTTAACAGATATGCGGAGTTTAATGCATTAGACCATATTTAATTAAACCTTAAACTTGTTTAATAAGCGCCTAATCCACATTTAATTCAGGGTTAGCATAAGTGCGGGTTTAGCACTAAGCCTATGCTTAATTAGCACTAACAAAACTTAGTTAACTTAATGACGATTAAGTTAGCGGACCCCCGAATTTTGGCGTAAACTGTCAGTTTAGCTCTAGTTGGCTAAATGTAGGTCTGAAATAGCGAAGAAAATGTAAATGGTCATAACTTTTGGAGTTTTCAACCAATTCAGGTGCAGAAAGAGGCTAGATGACCATTTTTGGGCATTTTGGACTCATTGGTGTAGGTTTTAGGAACAAAAGAGCATTGTAAATAGGTCAATTTATCAATTTAAGCATAATATAGAGGCCCAAGCCATGGAAGCTGGACCAAGGAGATGTATCCCAGGAGGGGTTAACTCCTTCATAAAATACCTATGTTGATATGTTGTATAGTGATGTACTGTAATTTATTTTCTACTGCTTTGCCTTTTTTTATGTTAATTTTTTCATTAAATTTA
The DNA here is from genome assembly GCA_034641835.2 of Pinus albicaulis. Lineage (NCBI taxonomy): Eukaryota > Viridiplantae > Streptophyta > Pinopsida > Pinales > Pinaceae > Pinus > Pinus albicaulis. The sequence continues at coordinate 559,684,126 of CM076573.1, read as the reverse complement.
CATGAAAAAAACTCATGAGATTTGATAATTTGCAAGAGAAATTGAACCCTTAAGCACACATAAAAAATTATATTGAGAATTAGAAAGAGTAATTAGCACAAAAACACTAACAAAATCCATTTAGATCAAATAATTGGTTGCAATTTGGAATGCTATGATAAATAATTTGGTTATGATTTGGAACGTTATGGCCAAGCAACAACTGGTTGCGGTTTGACATAAGAGTGGAAAACACATCAGGGTGAGCTGGCCAAATATTCCCAGGAGTGCGAAGTTAGAGATAACATTATATAAAGAGTTGGTGCTGCTTCTATTTTGGGTTTATCCTAGATGATTTTCCTACTTGCTGTTTTTTGAATATTTCTTAGTTCTATTTCGATTCTCATTCTCTGAATTGTATTGGTGCTTGGTTGGATATTATGAATGCATTTTCATGGTCTGTCATGACGGTTTGATTTTTCCCATATGAGCATATGATACCACTTATAATATGTATCATTGATATTTTCTACTAATATGAAGTATTCGAGGATTATATGTTAGTTTTCCATGGTTCTACTATATACACATATTGTATAAGAGTTGGATAAATGAATGAAATATAGAGTCATTGTAAAGATTTTAGTGTATTTCTTGTGCTAACATTTTTTAGTTGAGGCATAATTCAAATAATGGTACTGGTGTATGGATGAAATTGTGTTCCCTTGTTTTGTGTTAGATTTATTTTTACGCTTTTGAATTGAATTCACATTGATTGGTTACTTTTCTAATTATGCAATGTTTTTATAATTAATTGATGCATGTCGTAGTTCATCGAGAATATTATAACATGCATTGTGAATTCCTTTGAGTGTAATTGTTTTTAAATGGTTATATTTTTAATGCATGACAAATACCATAGTTTTAGGTGGATCCTTTGGAACTGAAGTCATCTCTATTTTCCCTTTCCCCTGTAAAAACTTCAATTTTTTTTTAAATCCATCAACATACCTTGGGTGAGACCTCACCTATTTGTAGGTGTTGAAAAATGCCAGTGTTTGAGGGGGTTTTGTTGGATTAACTCTCAACTCTAGGTCACCCTTGTGTGTCAACATGCTTGTTATTTCAATTTGGTATGTTCATTAATGAGTGTTTGTTAGATATAAATGTTGACTATTCTTAATTTTTTCTTACGAGTTAAATGCTTGTTGTTGTCTTGAATTATAGCTAATTGTTTCCTTGTTTGTCTACCTATGTGTTTACTAGCTCATTGCTTTCTATTTATTCTCTATTCTCATTACCAACTAGCTTACCTTTTTTAATCTTAGTGCATTAGTTAGTTTTAGCTTAGACTTAATACTTCCATTTTTTGTGATGATCATCCATATCTCATGAAAATTATCAAGCCAAGAACCGAGTTACTGGGCCAAAAAATGGATGGGTCTGTCATCCCAAATGGTGTGAGGTCTAGCTCAAACCTCATAACAGAGAATAGACATACTTTTTTCCTTATTAATAGACTTGGTGCTAGGAGGAGGTCCAAAGGTGCATGGTTGGTAGAATTCCCATTTCTCTCAAAGCACACACTTTTTGCGAATAGAATCCCATCGAACCGCCCCACACTCCATATAATCACACTAAGCATTCTAAGAGAGAGAAAAGATATGAAGACATTGTATTGGATCCTGAAAACCCAGAATCTTCCCATATAGGTTTATACTCCATTCCTCCTACTAAAGTGAACACTCAGGCGTATGATTTGTGCTTACGATAAATAACTCGATAAACTTCCTATAGCTCTTAGAATACCATTCTGTTGTGCTATTCAAAAACCCCCATTATTTTATCTTAGTTACCTTAGAAAATAATGGTGACCCTTTTTAATTTTTTAGAGTAAAACAAAAAATACCCTTAGAGTGATTCATTTAGATAGAAATATGAATCAAAGGGGGGTAAAAAACTTGAATTTTGGCCTTAAAATCACTCAAGTGAAGAAATATTGCAATATCGCAATTACAATATCACAATGCAACACATATGGCTCCTAAAAGCCACTCAAAACATATTGCAATGAGATATATAACAAAGAGCTTTTATAAATGGAAAATGTTTTTTTTTTCAAACAAATTCTATAAGGAAAAGCTTACAGGACCCACTTCCGCCCTGTAGGCTATCACAAATTGCATTTCGCAAGTTCTAACCCAATGATCTTAATGTCACCCTCCACATTTTTCCGATGCGATATACTCTATCGCATCACATTTTCACAAACATAACCATTCTTTCCCATCAACCATATTCGCTGATGCGATATACTCTATTTCATCCCACTTTCACAACGTGGCCACTCTTGCCCTTCATCCATTTTTGCTGATATTGCGATTGTGATATCGTAATCGGAAAAACCAAGATGATCGACATTTTATAAAGATTCACACACGAGAAACACTGCGATGCGACAGATCTGGTTTCAATGCTAGAATGATTACAATGGTGCATAAACCCATACCAACCATTAATGCCATAACTTAACGGTTTTATAGAAAATGCCTCCAAAATGATTTGACTGCAAGAAGCATTGAATTCATGTATTAACAACGTGCCAAGTTTCATTCATTTAATTGTTTCCATTATTATGGTACTTGTGCATATGTAAAATCAAAATTTCCCCTTTCTACTTATCTTTTCTGATTATTCACAGGCGAGCCCAAATAAGCATAATTCTTTGGAGATGTCGAAATCTCTCAAGAAATCTAAGAAACCGACGAACCCTATGAATCTTGCACCTATTGCAAGCGAAAGAACAAAGATGCTTCCTTTTTTTACAGACACAAAATGCAGACCGCAAAGTGGATCTTCCTCCTGGGAAGCCATGTACAAGCTGTTTGAGGATGAGAAACCCCATAGGGTTCAAATGAAAGTTACTACTGATGCTTCTGATTCCTCAGAATCTACTACAGAAGAAGTGGCCAATTCTTTTCTACATCGAATTGCTGCATGCCCTAAAATCTTACCATACACTAATATGATAAGATGGATAATTGATAAACTCAACGTTGGGGACAAGAATTTCTTAACCAATAGAGGAACGATGATAGGTTCCTTTAAAGCTGAAGACTTGAAGCTGCTATACCACACCCCAAACCTAGAAAAGATCTACGATAAGGAATTTCTAGTGCAATTCACCAACGAGAATGAGCTGCAGTCAAATCCAATCAAGAAATGGAGAAGCAACCCAAATAAACACAATAATTATGACAAGGGTATGTATTCTACTGACTCCCTTACTAGTCCCTACTATTATGTTGCTGCAATGATGTCTAGGCTCTTTGGCTAGCCTGACACTACCAAATTTTCAGTAGAATGGGTTCCCCTAATGGAAGTAGTCACACACTCTTGTATTATGGATTGGGGAAACATTCTATCCAACAATATTGTTACTCAAATTTTGGAATATAGGAAAAATCTTTCTATTTCCTCCAAAATTCCCCCCCATTTATATGAGTGCATATATCATGGACGCTGTATGTTTCACTTCAGATTTTCCAACCATGGGTTGGAAGTAGAATACCCATGACCCTCTCCCCATTCATGTATATCATAGCATGTTATGGGATTCAAAATTTGAGAACCATTTTTATAAAATCTGCCATGGAGTTATCCTCCCTTTGTTTCAAGCCATCTTTAACAAGAAATCCCCCATATTTTCAAAAGAAGCTCAAGCTAATTTCTCCTCCATTGGAAAATCATTTGGAGAAGAACTGTTTACTTATGCCAGAGTATTTTGGATTCTAGCTCGGCCACATGTTTTACCGTTATATGTTCCTGATAAGCTTCTCGCAAGAGAATTAGCTTATCAAACTGTTGGCAACAGATTAGCCAGGTTTCTTAAGGAAGCTAAGAAAGCATCATGGCTCTCCTTTCCAATTATTTGTGGTGTTTACGACTTGGAAATTTATAAGCATGAATTTTTAGATATTAATCAAATTGAATGTTTGAAATTGTTACAATTTCAAACAGAAAATATGACCCGATTAAATTTTCCAATGATTTGTCTCGGGGAGCAACTCAATTGGTTAATCCAAGAAATATGAAATTGTTGTAACTTGAAAGACAAAGGTTCAAATCCCCCCTATTGTGACACAGGTTGTAGGGAGGAGGACATATCGTAGCCCCCCATAGGTTTGCTAGTAGTTACATCTCAGGCAGGCTGCTAGGTTCGTCTGGGTTATATATATATATAAAGTTTCCAATGATTTTACCAGCCAAGTAAAAATCAGACCTTTTGTACATTAAGATGATGAGTTCGATGACTTATTTGAGTCAGTCAATAATTAATTTGTAGTTCAGAAGTTAGCATCCCTATGCCTCCATCCACAACAATTGCTAAATTTTAAACGATACAGAAATAAGAGATTGGAAGGAATTTCATTGAAAATGCTGGAAGTCTCCCAACCCTTAACACAAAAGGAAAAGGAAAAAGAACCAACACCTAAGGATACTGAAATCCTTATTAAAATTGAGCAAGATAAATATGCTGAAGTTCAAACCATGGAATTAGATTTTGAAAGTAATTTGAATGATGTCTGGAAGGATTTTAACCAAAAACTCCAAGGAGACCAAGAAGTGATAATTACCGGTCATCAACAGATTGTGAAAACGCCTCAAAATAAAAGTCAGGATCTGTTCAACGTTGGGCCCTCTGACAAATTAGTTAGCACAAAGAAAGTGGAATTCATCCCGGCCTTCCCCACTACAGAAATTGTACTCAAGATTGAGGAAATTCCTCTTCTGGATATATTATACAGTCCTAAAGACAAAATTAAAGAAGGATAACAGAGCAATCTCAACTCCTTGTCCCAGGAGATGTCTCAGTGGAAGTTTTATGGAAATATTCACAAGCAGATCCTTCATAGGATCTAACTCGTCTGACCCAGTTCGTAGGAGCTTATGCATTTGCAACTATAGATAAAGCTTCTGAGGATCAACAATTGATGAAAGAAAAGGATGAAAGAATCATCCAATTAGAACATGAGTTATAGACAGAATAAAAAAGTCAACCAACAGTTATAGGTACAGGTAACGCAGCTCCAAGAGAGCATGGATTAGTTGAAGATTCAACACCAAAATGAAATCAGTTCAAAGGACACTCAAATTCATCAATTGCAGTTTTCTACAGAGAAATTGAAAGATAATCCAAAGATAGATGAATTTAGAAAAGAGGCCTTGGAACTTAATACCCTACTGGCACAACAACAAGTTATTTTTTGTCAAAAGTTATCAAATATCCTTGAATTGTGTGAACAAAGCGATTCACAGATGACTTGAATATAAGACTAGAGGATCAGTTTCAATGAGATTGATGATAAAGTTTCACAGTATGTCATCGGGCAGGATTCTGCTGATGGCTGAAAGGCCAACCTGCCCATGATTGAGGACTCTAAAAAGGAAATATTGTTTACTGATTGGGACATATAGGTGAAACATGCTGAAAGAGCCATTTGCAGAGAAAAATATGTGGCTACTACCATTGTTGAAACTGTTAGTCAAAATCTCATCGTTGCAAATCTTATTGATGGATTCCCTCCAGGTTTGCTTCCTATTGTGAAAGACTTGATAAAACAATGGCAAGAATTTTCAAAGGTCAAAGAGGAAAACATCAGAAAATTGGAAAAACTGGATTGGGATAAGTATTGGAGATACATGGTAAAGTCACATAGTTAATGGCTTATGATGCACTATCTTACAGATACATCCTCCTACATGTTGCCCCCACTTTCTGATGTGGTTTTCACTGGACAACTGTGCATCAAGGTAGGCCAACCTCCCGAGGTTAAGCCTATGCTTAACATCCTTCAGCTGAATGAAAGATTGGCTGATGAGACAATAGGATAACCATCAAACAAGTCACCCATTTAAAATATGCTTATTTTTACTTTTCACTTAGTTTAAGGAGAGTTGTTTAAACCTCCTCAAATTTTAATGTAATAAATATTTTAAGACTTTTTATTTTATTATATAAACCCCTTCATGTCTTTTAAGAAGGGGTCTTGAAATTTTGAAAGGAATACTTTACAAAAGTCACACTTTAGTAATCTTAAAGTTTTCTTAATAGAAAGAGCTGGACCAAGTACTGTTTCTCAAATGAGCAGAGCGAGCATATACATGGTACTTTATCCTATATGTTATATTTTTGTTCCAAATGAGAAATGGTTAATTTTTTATGATGTTTTGTTTCATGTATCTATTTGAAAACAATCAGGCATTAACTCACTTTTGAACATGTTAGATTGTTATCTTTTGGTGCATATTCAATACAGGTAGTAAATAGTTTCTATATAGCCTATACAATTGATTTAATTAAATAAATCATTTCAAATTGTTTTCATATCTCTAAGTGTTTGTACAATATTTGTTTTCATTCATTGAAATATCATCTTTATAAATTGCACAAAGAATATAATTCATCTCGGGATACATATAGATAGATGTGTTATTTACTTCAAGATTTCTATTACTCCCATCTAACAAGTTATAGAGAGTTATAAATCCATACATTCAGCCAATTATATTTCAATGGGAAACTAGTCCTATAAATCCAGTCGGAGCCACCATTCCAAACTAAAAAGGGATGATTTTTAAGTCCTCGACCGGGTGGTTTTCCTTGATGTTGCATCAATTTTTGGGCCCTCAACATTTTTGGCACTAGAAGGAGGGCCATCAGACTATGAATGAAACCAAATATTAATCCAAAAAGAAAATACCATCAAAAGAGTCCTTCTCACTCCAAGTCTCGTACAACTTCTAGTCCTCGTTCAAGGTCTCCTATTCTTAGATAAGAAGTTGTTCAATATCCCCCCAAATATCCTAGTTCTATTCATAAGGAAATCTCTTTGGATTATACTCCAGAATCACTCAAAGTACAAAACTTAATAAATAAATTGGAAGAAATTTCTATTTCGATAGAGAAACCTATACTTTCTGAAGCCTCAGAAGGAAGTGTTATTGTTATGCGGAATTATGGATTACAGATAAAAAAATTCTTCCCTAGATGTAGTGCTCATCTAGAACAACAGGTTAAAGACTTTGCAACTACTTTTCCTAACTGTAAATAGACACACAGAACAGATCAAAGAACTTACTTGGAGTCCAAGCGCTTCCTATTCTCCTTATGTCACTCTTGTTGTAGCTTCAAATCCAAGCTAGATCGCCAAAATATTTCCTACAAAGATGAACACTAAACAACAAAAGATAGCAATAATACAGATGTCTATTCAAGTTATTTAGTTAAATCAATAAAACATGAACCATATACATCAGATAAGAATTCATAATATGAAATACATAAGATTATACAGATACATATGTGGGAAAGTAATCAACAATATTTATTAATGGATAGAAGGGGAGGTTACAACCCAGTGATTGATTTAGTGTCACCATCTCCAGCAGCATCCCAACCTCATCACAATGCACATCTCTCTAGCAACATGTCACTCAAATCAATTCCTCAATTGAAATTCCACCAGCATTTCTCTACTCACATTCTTCCTTCTCAAGCACTAGGATCTGTGCTACATTTATAGAGGAGATGAAGGTAGTTTTACAATCAATGACTTTATAATAATAGGCAAGACATGTTCCTAGTCTCAGAGGTATCAAATGGACACATGGATTCGAAGTTTGACACATCTGAGCTCTTCTAGAAGGCACCGGCCAAGTGGAGATTCCAGAACAATGAGAATTTCACTCCCAATGTGACCAACGCACCCATGAGTGTTAGGAAGTTCTTTGAAAAGAACCCTTGAGTGGGGTTACCTGCATATGCAATGCACTTAGTCCCTTTAGAGGCAGCATTGGTGAGCTCTCATGTGATATAATATAAACTTCAAATCTTGGAAACCTTTTCAATGAAAGTCATGGATGATTTGTCTTGTTCTTTGTCTTAGGGCATGTAACAATTGAAATGATAGGGGATGATAGACCCTATTAATTGGTGCGGGAGATGATTTCCAGTTAACTAGGTCATTGGGAATGGTGCCCAATTTGAACTATAACAATTTCCCCCTAAAGCATGAAGTCATAAAAATAATAACAATATTTTGATTGAGATGCTTTACACTGTGATGGGCTAGAGATGAAGTGGAGTGGCGACCTGCATCAATCTTACAATACATTACATCATGATATATCCTCTTGATCATAAATTGCTGAGGGAAGGCATTCCCATGCTCATCACATAAACTTTCTAATAACATGTACATAATTCAGAAAGTTGTCTACATTGGAATGTTGCCCAATACAGACATGCCTATAGATATAGGCCCATTTTCGGATGACGATCTGTATGTAAGGTCACCGTACAGATGATGTGTAAAAAAATCCTAAAATCACAGCCAGGATGGTTGAAACTAGATCCGGGGTCTTCTTATCTCGTTCACTCGATCATTCGGGTACAAGTCTAGCCATTCAAATATATGATTTCTATTCAAACATGGTAAGACATTGTTTGATTACCAGCCAATAATGTGAGGGTTAACAAACGCGAGAGAACCACCATTGATGTCAATGGTACTGAAGGTACTGTGGTACATTTCGTAAGGCGTGAATAGATGATTTGATGTCAAACGCCAAACAAAATCTCTCGGTCAAAAGTCGGGAAGCGAGGATCTTGTTGATGATGTAACAAGCCTCATGTTACTAGAATATGATGTTTCTAAGTAAAATCCCTGGATAATGATTTGTTGTCAATAGGAAGTCACCTTATTGCGAAACGGGAGTTACTGATTTCAGAGAAAAAGGTATGAATTGATATAGCAATGTTCAGGGATGAATGTCATGAGAATGAAGGTTTATGAGTATTGCAGAAGGATGAGTATTCACTGGATGAATTCTCTTGAACATATCAGTGACACTGAGATGAGCTGGCAGCATTGAACCAAAATCGAAGTGAAGGTATGATGAACCATAGGTATGAATGAACCGTCAAGAAGATTACCCAACCCAAACAATCACGATGATGGAGTGAAGTGTCATGTTCAAGAGTGACCTGCTACCATAAAAAGTTTTGTTTACTTTCCCAAATTTTCCCCTGTCATTGGTCGACTAGTACCTCTTTATTTTTTAACAAGATTGAGGAGGATAACATATGCTTGATCTATAATTCAACCCTCTGTGCGAATAAATTATCGCTATTTAATAACGAGTCTAGCGATGAATGAAACTCGATTCTTCCCATGATTGACAAGCCCATCGCTATTTTATGTTTTAACGAGCTTAACGACAGTGACAACCTGGTCCTTTTTCATATTTAGAGAGTTTGAAAAAGAGGATGAAAGAAAACTCCATAAGTACTTTTTCGTAAAGTTGTCACTTAGATCCAAAAAAGTGTAAAATAATATCTGAGAGAACCTCTTTAGTCATGTTCGACCAAGGTATTCCTTTTTCGTAAATAATCTATCTCTGTCCGAAAAAGGGTTAAACTTATACTGAGTAGATATCAATTCATTTAATTTTACGAGCTTGAAAAGACAAGTGCTCGACAATCTTTTCACATTATCGGAGTTTGAAAAGAGTTGAAGGAAGACTCCAAGGGTTCCTTTTTCGCTGTTATTGAAGCTCGAAAAAGAGATAAAAGTGTTCTTCAATTCCCTTTTCGTTTTTAACAAAGCTTGAAAAATAAGGATAAAAAGTATGCTTTGTGGTCAAATCACTCTTGAAATAAATACGCACGAATAATCTGTTCATCAGTTGTAAAACCTGTTTAAAACAACATCAAATGGATTAAAAATACCTGTTTCATAATAAAAATATAATAAAACCATAGTCACAACAATAAATATTCATTGCAAATAATAAAATGACTAATTAAAAGAGATTTACCATTCATTTTTACCATTTGAAAGTTACCATTTGCATTTTTGAGCTTTGAACCAGTTTTGGTCCCGAACTTTAGTGATCGATTGCGTGCAATTGGTAAGAATTTTTTGAATGCCCCCTGCAAGAGCACATGTCGAATGCCCCTTGCAAATGTAGATGCCCCCCAAGCTTCATTTCATTCACCTAAGTAGAATACTAGTTACTGATAACTGGATGGAATGAAGGTTCATTATAGGGGAGGATTTGTTTCATTTTTTAATGAGCTTGACACAGGAAAAGAACTATGCTCATGACCTGTTTCATTTTTTAACGAGGTTGAAACAGTAAAAGAACTATCCTCAGAGGCACTTGTTTAATTTTTTAACGAGGTTGACACAAGAAAAAAGAACTATCCTCATAAATATGTTTCATTTTTTAAAGAGGTTGACATAGTAAAAAGAACCATCCTCATGGGAACCTATTTCATTTATTGAGGTTGACACAGGAAAATAAATATCCGCAACACTTGTTTCATTTTTTAACGAGGTTGACACAGGAAAAGAACCATCCTCATAATCTGTTTCATTTTTTAACGAGGTTGACACAACAAAAGAACCATCCTCATAACCTGACTCATTTTTTAACGAGGTTGACACAGGAAAAGAACCATCCTCATTGTGCAGTAGGACTAGTGGGTGTGCACTAGAAAAGATGTAGTCTAATAGAGTCATCATTTAAGGAGTTTGATGAGCACCAAAAATGATAAGTTATAACATGCGTTGACGGGTCTTCTCCAGGGTTTTCATTGAATTTTTGAATTTCAGAGGGTAATTTCGGTGAAATCACTTGTCACCAAGGGGAACAACTGATGGGACCAGCTTGATATTGCACTGAAGATGTGAATAAAGGATCAAGCCATTCAATACTCATAAGGGAGGAACCACATAGGATTCCAGATAATGGCATGGGTGAAGTCAATGGACAAAACATCGAAGATGAAGCAACAATAGATGTTGTAGCAGCTGAAATAGGTGGTTTAGTCTGGGATGTTATCTCAGCCATGGTCAAGTGGCCCAATGTATACCCTATAGAATCTACGAGAACTCGAAGTGAAATAGGATCAACAAAAGTAGAGGAAGGTGATTGAGGAAAATACTCATACAGGTAAAGCTCCTATCGAAAATGAGTTAGAGTTAAAGTTGTCTCGTCTTGTGGTATTTCTTCAATTGAAATCAAACCAGGTGGAAGAAATTCGCCGTCAGGCCCGTATATTTAAGGTGGTTGACTACGCGATATGGGAAACTCAATGGATACAATAGATTGTGGAGTGACCAATACAAAAACAACATCTGGTTGTTCGATTTTGGGATCAATATTTTCTCCACTTAGGGAATATAGCAACTGAAATATAAGGGGATGATAGACCCTATTTCATTGGTCCTGGGGATGATGTCCAGTTTGACCAATAAAAACTGCCCCCTAAAGCACAATGGGATCTAGATCAACTTCCAGTTGAACAACGTCAGGTTTGGGAGGTATGGTCTCACTGATTGGATTGATCATGACCACGGGTAGTTGTGATGACTCTGTCTCGACAATAGTAGACAAACCAGGATACGTAGAAACAACTTGTGCCAACTCTGGTATATGGGAAGATGATGCTTCACCAGAGGTACCGATAGTACTGGTTTCGGTAGAGTGATGTCACCTTCGCCAACCAGGAGTAACTTCTGGTGGTAAAGGTGGTTTCAAAGATAATAGACGTGAAAGATGGGGGAAAGGATTTTGTTCTTCCACAATTACTAATTTATTTTAACCAAAAAAAAAATAAACAAAATAAAATGGTAATGCTAGGCAAAAGTTTTACCAAGAAACTGTGAACTGCGGAATACCTCCTAGCGAACCAAGAAATACGGGCAGGCAATCTCCCTGAATGTTGTGTTTCGTGTATCAAAATTTACAAGGCGGACGACTTGGTTCACTATGGATGGATAGCAACCTAAAATTTTCCTCCCAAATATACTTGAAGGTACGTGGAGGCCCAAGTCCGTATTAGCACTGTTTGATGTGAAAATACATAGTGAGATCACCCCTTTATACTTTTCATACTGTAACACTACCCGATATACCCGAAAGTACGTGGATGAGCTACGATATACTTACGTACGTGGAGTGAGGTATCACACTCGGATGTATCGCAGAAAATTAATGACAGCTGCTATGTTTTACGATGCCAGAACATGTCTCTAGCCTAGACCTTCTAAATTTTATCATAATGGTTCCAATGCTTTGTTAGGTAAATTGAGATAAATTTTAAGTTGATCTTATTATCAATTTTCCTTTCAAGGTTCACAGCGATGATGTATGGAAATTCCTAAAATGCAAACTAAAATGATAAGAAATCTTTCACTTTTAGTTTTTCAATGAAAATCCTAGCTACTAGAGGGAAAGAGAAATCAATTTGAGAGCAAACAATCAAAGAGCACAAAATAAAATGTAACTTTCCTAATTGTTCCTTTTGCAAAACACACAATCCACTACATGCAAATGCAAGTTTTTATTTTCAGTCCCTTTAATGTTATGAATGCAGAAAAGGAAACTAAGTGCATCAAATCAATAAAAACAAATGCCTTTTACTTTTGAGAAATGAGGAATAAAACAACAATTTCTCTTTTGAAGGAAAAATGAGGAATTTAACAACAATTTTTCCTATCAGGAAATGAAGAATTTAATGACAATTTCCTTTTTCAAAAGAAAATGGATCTAATGCAGCAATGAAAATACTTTGAAATTAATTCGTTAATGATAAAAAAAATGCTTTAAATAAAAATTGAACAAACTTTTCTTTCAAAGGAGGAAGGAGTAGGTAAGGTCACTGGTCAATCTGAGGTATCAGGCTCTTTAAAACACAACAAACACTCAAACTGAAAACAAATGAAATGAAAAAATCAAAGGAATTTTGTTGATTCTAGGGGGCAACGCAGCCTCTAAGGGGAGATAGTGCATTGCAACACACCCCTGGAAGGGAGACAATGTTATGCAAAGCACTGTGTCCTATTCAACAGTGCGTTGAGCACATGTTGGTGTCCTGTGATTTGGAAAATTGGCATACCAAGTGACATGGCAACATCAAAACTAGTCTTTAGAGCTCTAGGACCTAGCCTTCCTAGTCTCAGAGAGGGATCTCTCAATTGTTTGCAAATATATGACTTGTTTTCTTGTAAAGGTTGATTTTAGGCTAGTTATTAAGTATGAGTTTGTTTGATTGTTTGGTTGGACATGATGATCTAGGCAACATAGATAGAAAAAGGGAAATTTCTAAGTCATTGGGCAATGGAGTCAAGTGGAAGTTGTAACAAGTTCACAAATGGATTTGGGATATCAAAGGGAAAATTTAACTTGGCCAGTGGATCTTCAAGGTCTTTCAGGTGAAATGAAATGGGCATCAATGGTTTAGAATGAAAAGTAGAACTAAGGGCAGTTAAGAATCCTTAATTATATGTACTTTTCAACAAAGGGACTTAAAACATTATCTGAACATAAAGAGGCATTCAATAGACAGGGCTAACCATAAATTCTACAAACCACACTTTAGCAAATAATAATTTCAAGACAGACTTCTCCAATGAAATATAGAAGGCGAGAAACTCATTTAACTTCTAGTGATTTCACCTTCAAGGATAAGAAAACATTCAAGATTCACAAATAACTGCATTCATAGAAGAGGGAACTCCTAAACATCTTATATTACAGCTATAAAGACCTTCAAAACAATTATTTAAGCAAGTAAAAAGGGCATGATCGGAACAAAACCTCTTTGGCAGAATTTAAACAATGGTACTTTGAAGGGAGACTTCAAAAACAGTTTTTAAGTGGCAGCAAGTAAGAAGGGAAAACCATAAATCATTCTTGAGACCAAATGTATTGAACTATTTAAGAAATAAACAAGCATAAGGGTTCTAGAGAGCAATTAAGAATTCTCTAGAATATCTTAGCAGAAGAAAACATTAAGACAATGAAGAAACAAAACTAAGGTGCTTTCAAAAGACATTTCTTAGCCTAAAATTTTTACTCTATTGTAACAGAGAATGATGAAACATAATGAAACAGGAAATAACAATAACAGATTTAGAGTACTTCACCAACAGGCAAGCTTAGGGATCCAATGATAGAGCCTTCTCCATCAACAAATAGGTCAAAACATCCACAAGTTCCAAAACATCAATTTCCTTTCAATTTCAACAAGACTGTGTATTACTTCAAAGAGTCATCAAATGCCAACAATACAATAAGTTCCAATGTAGTATTTATGCTACAGATGAGGAGGTGGACCTAATCTAGGGTTTGAGATTCATTAACTATAGAGTAAATGCATTCCTAACCTTGAAAACCATGTAAGGCATGAGGTAGGAATATGTTCACCTACTTCTCTATTTCAATAACTCTGTCTTAACTTCTGATAGAAAGATAGGAGAAAATATTGAATTTCAAGGCTTATCCTCATCTTTACAATAACTGTCCTGATAGTTTTAAATATTTTCTTTATTTTAATAACTGTTTGTTTTTCTTTGTAGGCAGAAAGTATGTCAAAGGTGTCAGTTAGATATTCTGAGTGAATAACTGCTCCTGTTTGATGTATTCGAGGCTGTATTTAGCCTAAATTTCCTTAATTTCATCATTAAACTGTGATTTAAGGCTTAATTCTGCTTTTGGCCTTCATAATTCATCATGCTGTCTTTTAACACTTTTCAGACTTCTTTAAACCTTTCATTCATCTGCCTTTAACTGTATTTTTTCTTTTAATCTGCCAATTAAGCTTTTAATGTTCTGTCTGCCTCTTTTGGTCCCCAAACTTCATTAATTTTCTCTGTCCATGTTTGCTGTGTGCAGGGGCTCCTTTTTCTGCGCTGGAGGGTTTATTGATTGAACGGATGATCATGATTCATCGTCCTAACCTTGAGATTAAAACCTTGATCTCCCTTTATGCATATTTTGCCTTCGAGGTTCGTCATCCTGTGCTCTGTGCAACTTGGATTTGCTGTGGGAGGGCCTGCATAATTAGCCGCCATTAAACCTACAACTAAAACATGAAAAGCATTAATAAACCTTGCATTCTCGGGTTCAAACTACGTACAGAGGCGTGAGGAGTGGTTATGGAGCATTGCAAAGGAAGGGGACTTTGCAGGGAGGGGTTTCGTATGCAAAACTAGGAGAAACCAGGGAGAAATTTGAATAATGGCGTGGAAATAGGGTAAGGTGGTTTTGGGGAATACCAGGGTGGTTTTCATGCAAGATATGGAGGGTAAGTGGTTTTGGCCCCGGCGAACGCGATACCATGCAATGGTTGACATGCGTCCTAGGGAAAACCACTTTTTTCGCGTTGAAAAAAGGCGTTGGGAATTTTTGGTGAAATGGGTGCGATAATGGATGTGAACTGTTGGATCTGGGGGAAGCCAGATCAATGGTGAGGGACGAGCGTGATTGTTGGTCGGACGGACGGTGGGACCGGGTGCTGATATCAGCAAAACTGTCGGGTAGTGAAATATTATTGGGCGGGGTTTAGAACTGGGGATCTGTGGGAGCCATTATATCTGGGAGATCTACAGTCAAGATCCATTGGCAGGGTCAATGAATAATTTTTATGGTCGGGAGGATGGTTCAAAGGGAGGAGGGAATGATCACCGTTGGCTTGATGGGATCGACGGCTAAGATTTCACCGGGGAAAACGTGGTGCGGAGGAGTGAAATGTCAAAGTAAGGGGGCTAAAAGAGGCGGGGGAAAAGGTTAAGTGAAGAAAAGGAATGAATGGGGGTGGGAAAGAAGAAGGGCCGAGACTTTAGCCAATGGTCATAGGCCTTGGTCGCATGAGTGAAGGGGCGGAGGACTTAAGCCCTCAAGGGCTTAACGCCTATTTTTGATAAAAATTCGGAAATAGGCCTAAAAAGTGGGTTTTTAAACCTTTTTGAGAGTTCCGATAGGGATAAAAAGAGGGTTTTAAATTGAATAAAGGAGTTTTATAAGGTTTAAAGGGTTTTTAGAAGAAATGGAGGGCAAATGGGAAGGAAAGAAGCCTTTTCAAATGAGGAAATGACTATTAGGGTGGGTGAAAAAATGAGTGAGATGGAGGGATTTTGGAGGAATTTATGAAGGTGAAATGGTGAAAGAGGGACTTGAAAACAATCCTCTTGTGATATTAGTAGGGCTACTTGAAGGATTTTGATGAAGATTTTAGTGGAGTGATTCTTTGAAAAATAATGAACACAATGGGTTTTCAAGAAAACACAAGATTTTCATAAAAAATTGTTTCTTGAAAACTGAAGGGATATTTAGCCATCATGAGATATAACATAATTTATAGATGGCTAACAGCACAGTCAGAGAATGAAAACTCAACTGTTTAACACATTTCTAATGCAAATTTTGATTTCAAAAAGCCTAATCTTTCTGAGTGAATAAACAAAGAAAATCAGAGGCAAATAAACTAAGGATGAAGTGTCATTTCCCCAGCAGAGTCACCACTTTGTTATGCGGAATTATGGATTACGAATAAAAAATTCTTTCCTAGATGTAGTGCTGATCTAGAACAACAGGTTAAAGACTTTGCAACTACTTTTCCTAACTGTAAATAGAAAAACAAAATAGATCAAAGAACTTACTTGGAGTCCACGGGCTTCTTATTCTCATTCTTTCGCTCTTGCTGTGGCTTCAAATCCAAGCTAGATCGCCAAAATATTTCCTACAAAGATGAACACTAAACAAAAAAATATAGTGATAATACAGATGTCTATTCAAGTTATTCAGTTAAATCAATAAAAAAATGAACCATATACATCAGATAAGAATTCATAATATGAAAGACAAAAGCTTATACAGATACATATGTGGGACGTAAGCAACACTATTTATTAATGGATAAAAGGGGAGGTTACAACCCAGTGATTGATTTAGTGTCACCATATCCAGCAACATCCCAGCCTCATCACAATGCACATCTCTCCAGCAACATGTCACTCAAATTAATTCCTCATTTGAAATTCCACCAGCATTTCTATACTCAAATTCTTCCTTCTCAAGCACTAAGATCTATGCTCAATTTATGGAGGAGCTGAAGGTAGTTTTATAATCAATGGCTTTCTAATAATAGGCAATACATTTTCCTAGTCTCAGAGGTATCAAATGGACACATGGATTCGAAGTTCGACACATGTGAGCTCTTCTAGAAGGCACTGGCCAAGTGGAGATTCCGGAACAATGAAACTTTCACTCCCAATGTGACCAACACACCCATGAGTGTCGGGAAGTGCTTTGCAAAGCACCCTTGAGTGGGGTTACCTACATATGCAACACAATTAGTCCCTTTACAGGTAGCATTGGTGAACTCTCATATGATATAATATAAACTTCAAATCTTGGAAACCTTTGCAATGAAAGTCATGGATGATTTGTCTTGTTCTTTGTCTTAGGGCATGTAACAAATGAAATTATAGGGGATGATAGACCCTATTAATTGGTTCTAGAGATGATTTCTAGTTAACCAGGTCATTGGGAATGGTGCCCAATTTTACCTATAATAGTTACTTCAATATTTAAGGGCATTGGTGTATTAACCCGTTCTAAGAGTGAAAAACTCAGAATAATCCCTTTTGAATTTCCTCTCTATTCTCACCATAGGAAACCTCTGATATTCAAAACCCAATCATATACTAGTGATATTCAATCCTCTTCTACCCCTCAAACTCCATCATTTATTCCTCCTTCTTTTACATCTTCTCAAACAATTTCTTCACCAATTCACATTCCTTCTTCTTCCCAGTCTACAACTACTGCATCAAGCAGTATTAGTTCCATAGTTGTTTCTTTTACACCAAAACCCACTACTGGAACTACTTCTTCCACTCCAAATCCTTCTTCATGGCAGACTAATCCTCCAATGGCAGCTAGACCTTGGCAGAAACCTAGATCTGTTCAATTACCAGGTCCTCTTCATCCTTTACCTAAGCATCCTGAAAGATGGTTTCCTAAGTATAACCCAGATGATGTTCTACCTGCAAAAGAACATCTTCAAAATTTTATGCTTGCCATGAATCTTAGTGATGTCAATGAAGAAGATTGTGTAGTTAGATTATTTCCCTGTACTTTTCACGGATCATCTAGATCACGGCATTTCTCACTACCATCAGGCACTATTACTAGCTGGGATATTTTTGAAGAACAATTCCTTACTAAATTTGGTGATGATCGTACTACTGCTACTCTTATCAACGATATTTCCAATCTTAAAAAAAATACAGGAGAAAATATCAAATATTTCAACTCCATATTTAATAAGCTACTCAATAAAATCCCAACCACATCTAGGCTTGGAGTAGATGTAAAATATAATGGTACATATCCTCTCTTCCTTCTAATATTTCTATTTTTTTAGATAGAGCCAATAAGGATACATTAGTAGAGAATATGAAAGAAGCTCTTTCTATTGAAATAATAATTCTTGCTTTAGAGAAGAAAACTGCACAAGAAGATAGAAAAACTAAAAAGGTTTAATTTAAGGATGAACCCAAAAAGAAAACATCTAAAGATCCTTATGATCTTGAGGGATTACAGAAGGTTCTCAAAACTATGTCGAATGATATTGTCGAAATAAAGAAACAAGTAGCTGAGTCTTCTTCGAAGAAACCTTTCAGAGCTTTAAAGAAAAATCAAGCTTCCCAACGTCCAAATGTAATCTCGAATGCTGAATCAGATCAAGACGAAGATCAAGATGAAACAATATCATCCACAAAATAATCTCAAGACGAAGAATTAGTCGAATTTCATCGACTATGGGACTTTATCCTTCCAACATATGATAATGAAGATGGACATGAGGCACTTCCAATTAACACTAGAAGAAAAAATTCTACTAACCTCCCTATGTATCCTCAAAATAAAAAGTCGTCATCCTCTGTTGCTAAGGACATAGTGATTAACAAAAGAACTCATTCTCCTCAATCGAACCCAACTTCTTCTAATCTTCCATCTACATCCAAGAAATTAGTGGTCTCTGATACTATTGAATATAATATAATGGAATACACGAAGAAGATAAAGTCAAATATCTCCATACATGAGTTGAGAAAATTAAAACAACAACAAAATTTTTTACTCAAAGAGTTGAATGCAGTCCCTGCTTCATCCTTACTTGTGCCTGTTACTTCCAAAGCTTCAAAAGGAGTTGGTAAGCCTCCTAGTGATTCACCTGAAAAAATTGATGCAAGTGATGCTATTTTAATCAGAGACAGATCTAATTCGCATACTCCTCCCTTCCTTTTAACTTTTGAAGTATTAAAAAAAAATGTGCATACTTGTCTAATTGACTCTAGAGCCTCTTCAAACATAATGCCATATTCTATTTGTTTTAAGTTGAAAATTTCTCCTCAAAATTCTGCGGTACACATTATGCAATTAGCCAGAACTAAGGTTAAGGTATTGGGAGAAATGAATTTAGTCCTCATCAAACTAGAATCCAATTCAAAATTTCATCAAGTGATTAATATTTTAGTTGCTGATATCCCTGAATTTTACAATATAATCCTAAGTAGAGATTGGTCAGAAAATCTTCGTGGTTATTTTGCCATTGATTGGTCTATGTGGCTTCCCTACAATGGTCAACCAAACAAAATCTGAGTAGATCATGAAAAACACATGAAATACTCAGTGACTGAATTTGAAGATGAGAATGAACCCATGGATTTTACTAATAAAATCTCAAAAATTACTTTGCTGAATATTTTTTGGGAAATTTTAATGCTCATAAATATCCATTTCTCACTAACTCATTTAATTCTCAAATAAAATTTTTTCCTCAATTAGACTCTTCCAAGTGTATAAATATCATAGATAAACCTTGTATTAATACTTTGTTCTGGAAATTATACTTTGATGGATCAAAATATGGTGAAGGTGCAGGAGCTGGTTGTATACTAATCAATCCGGAAGGTGAAAAGACAATGATGTCATGCAGGCTTGAATTTGAATGCACAAATAATACCACAGAGTTTGAGACACTGGTCCAAGGCTTATACAAAGCAATTGACCTTGGTGTCAAATATATCCAGGTATATGGCGATTCTGAAATAATTGTCAAACAAGTAAGAAATACTATACAGTGTATTTCTGGTCATTTTTAACATTACCAGTCATTAGTATAATATCTTACCTCACATCTTTTAGCATTCAATATCTTGTCTGTCCCAAAATTTTAGAATTCAAATGCACACCTTCTAGCTAATGTAGCTTCTAGACTTATTCCTTCAGAATATTATAGTCCAGATAGTTTTTCTATAGAGTTGGTTTTTTACCCATATATTCTTGATAATTTCACTAATTGGAGAGTATTCAACGATGATGAAGATGTTATAAATTTTGTTACATCAAAAGGGCCATATGCTGATCAATTAATTGATGAAGATTAACATGAAATGCAATTGAAACAGAAACCTTAAGAAAATTCCATACCCAAGTGCGTGGTTAAGCTTGAAGATCTCTATGATCTCAAAGATAGATTCAAAAAGGTTACTAATTCTAAACTGAAAAGTTCAACTTTCAGGTTTGAACTAGTAAACCTTGGCACATAAATCAACCCTCAAATCATTAAATTAGGACTTGGTCTTTCGTCTGATGAAATATTATACTTCATTTACTTACTAAATAAATACAAGAATGTCTTCGCATGGAAATATGAAGATCTCAAAACTTATGATACCTCCATCATCCAGCATAGTATCCCAATAAAAGACTATACAACAAAAGTTAAGGAAAATTCACCCTCATATTGAAAGTCAAATCAAAAGGGAACTCAACAAACTCCTTAAGGCCAAGATTATCTTCCCTGTTAGGCATTCAAAGTGGGTCTTAAAATTAGTCCCTGTTATGAAAAAGAATTGCGATATTTGTATTTGTATAGATTTTAGGAACTTAAACAAAGCTTGCTTAAAAGACAATTTCCCATTACCACTGATGGAACAAATTTTGCAATCAGTTGTTCGTTTCGAATTAATGTCTTTCCTTGATGGATTTTCAGGCTATAATCAGGTTTTGGTTCATCTCAAAGATAGGTTAAAGACTACATTTAGAACTAAATGGGGCACTTATGCCTACCAAAAAATGCCTTTCGTTCTGATCAATGCAGGAGAAAAATTTCAAAGAGAAATGGGCATTGCTTTTAGATGACTGATAAATAAAACCGTGGTTGTATATTTATCTGATATAACCATTTAATCTAAGAAAATAAGTGACCACTATCATTATCTTAAGAAAATCCTTGAACGATGTTTGAAATATGGAATTTATTTAAATCCAAAAAAGTATTATTTCGCTTTAAGTGAAGATAAAATTTTAGGATTTATTGTCTCAAAAGAAGGCATTTGCATAGATCCAAAAATGATAAAGGAAATTTCTGAACTCTCTCATCCCCATAAAAATAAATCCATGCAGTCCTTTTTTGGACAGATAAATTTTGTCAAGAGATTTGTTCCAAATTTTTCTGAAATTGTTTTACCATTGCAAGTAATGATTAAGAAAAATGCACTCTTCAAATGGGGACACAATGAAAGAGAAGCTTTTGATTTAATCAAGCAATCCATCATCAATGCTCCTTCTTTGGCTAACCCAGATTTTTCTAATCATTTCATTTTATATACTTTTGCATCTGAAACATCTTATGCTATTGTGTTAACACAAATCAATTATCAAAAGATGGAAGCACCCATTTCTTTCTTTAGTTCAAATCTTCAAGGCGTTGAACTAAATTATTCAGAAGTGGAAAAACAAGCATTTTATGTTTACAAATATTTAAATAACTTTAGACCTTTTCTCCTTAAAACACACACCAAGGTAATAGTTCCATTTTCGACAGTAAGGAAACTACTTATTTAAAAGGAATTGAGAGAAAAGAGAGAAAATTGGGTAAATACTCTGTAGGGATATGACATTGAAATAAGACTAGCCAAAATCATGAGAGGGAAAGGTCTCTGCAGATTACTATCTGGAGAATCCAACATATCAGATGATGAAGGGCCAGATAACACTGTACACATTGCTGAGGTAAGCCTGAACGACTCTGAATGAAAGTATAATGACCTTATCTTTTCTTTGAAAAATGGATATGCTCCTACAAAACTCAATTACAAAAGAAAAAAAGCTTTAAGATTGAAACCTAGTCAATATCAGATCATAGACAATGTTTTATTTAGAAATAACTATGACTCCGTACTACTACGATTCCTTGAAAAATTGAAAGCATAGAGGGTTTTGCATGAACTCCATGATGGACCTGTAGGTGGACATTTAAGAGGAGATACCACCGCACATAAGATCCTTCATGCAGGATATTACTAGCCCACATTGTTTAAAGACGCTCATGCATATGTGAGAAAATGTAAAACATGCCAAACTACTGCTAGAAGACAAATAAAACCAACCTTACCCTTGCATCCAGTTAACATTGAGCAACCTTTTGAGCAACGGGGATTGGATATCATAGGTGAGATTGTTCCTAACTCATCCAAACAGCATAAATACATTCTTACTGCAACAAATTATTTTACTAAGTGGGTGGAAGTTGTTCCACTAAGGGTAGCTAACTCTGAAGTCATTATGGAATTTATCGATCAATTCATTATTACCAGGTTTGGCTTACCCAATGCACTTAATATTTGATAATGCATCTTATTTTTCGGGAAATGGTATGACTGAATTTTCTCTTAAAAGAGGTTTTAAACTTAAATATTCTTCTAACTACTATCCCCAAGGGAATGGTTTAGCAGAATCAACAAATAAAAATATCATAAGAATCATAAAAAGGACTATTGAATGGAGCCAGAAAAATTGGCACAAGTATTTAACATTTGCACTATGGGCAGATAGGATTACTCAGAAGGCCTCTATATGAACTTCTCCATTCAATCTAGTTTATGGGGAAGAAGCTGTAATTCCATCAAATTTAAATCTTCCTTCATTAGCCCTAGTTCAATTTATTGATGAAGTACCTTCTTATTCCTTACAATTAAGAATGTCTCAGACCCTTAAAATGGAAGAGGAAAGAGAAAAATCCAAATTAACTCATGCTCAACACCAACAGGTAGTGAAAAATTATTTTGATGCAAATTTTGTTTCCCCGAAAACATTCCAAGTTGGAGACCTCGTACTTAAGTGGGACAAGGAACATGAGGAAAAAGGTAAGCTTACCAAATTCCAAAGAATGTGGCTTGGACCATTTCAGATCATAGAACAAATTGGGCCATCAATCTTCATGTTACAATATCTTCAAGGGAGAAAATATTTTCTCCCTTTCAATGGACTGATTTTGAAAAAATCTTTTCTTAGAAGAAAAATTTCTTCTAAATGTACTATACTTATACTTTTACATTTTTAGGAAAATAATGTTTGATTACATACTTTTGGTTTTTCGAAAAATCTCTGAATTATTTTATGTTTTATATTTTATATTTTAAGAATAGAAATTATTGAGGAAATAACTACAAAACTTGAAAATTGAATGAATACTATACAAATTTGAAATCTTTTTCCATTGAAATTGTAAATTTTATAAACTTGAAGTTTGTAAAGTCTTTTTACTTTATTATCAATTAGAAAAGTTTCATCCTTACAAAGTAAATACTTCCTGTTGCTAAGCATATTTAACTCTAAATTTTCATCCAAAACTCTTAAGGAGTCAATGATTCTCCCCATCCTTTAAAAATAATTTTTAGAGTGTAATTCAAAAATATAAAAAACTTAAAAGGATAAGGAGTCTCATCACGAGCCTGCTTACCATGATCATAGGTAAATAATAAACTGACATTACCACTACTGCATATCAAACTAGGGTAATGGCTCATGAGTATTTAAATCATAAGACAAGGGGTCTCATCATGAGCCAACTTTTTCAGTTCAATTATAACTAGTGAATGGCATTGTCACTTTCTGGTCATCGAGCTAGGACAGTGACCTTTCAAGAAAAAAAAAACAAGTTATATGATTAAGGATTTATCTCAAATAATTGTAATAATAAATGGATGGGATACTGAACCATTGATGGTTAAAAGGTAACATTGTCTAGGATATGAATGCCTGCTGGCAGCAGTGGCTCTACCTATGACAAAAGGAGTAAATCAAAAGGCTAAGTTACAAAGAGACACTTACTTTATCTTTTAAACCATTTAATGATTGACATATAGGAATGAAGATATTTATTTATGAAAGGTTTATGAAAGACTAACAATAAAGACGAGTTTTTATATTCAGAGTAATTTTATTCATTCAAAAATTTTGAAAACAATTTTTGTTTCCTTAAATTATTTTTACTTATTTAAAGATACTAAGAAATTGTTTTTTAGAGATAACCAGTTCTTCCAGTGAATCACCAATTCTTGTGATATTCAGCAACCCCCATTATTTTAGCTTAGTTACCTTATAAAATAATGGGGACCCTTTTTAATTTTTTAGAGTAAAAGAAATAAGACCCTTAAAGTGATTCATTTAGATAGAAATAGGAATCAAAGGGGGGTAAAAACCTTGGGTTTTGGCCTTAAAAGCACTCAAGTGGAGAAAGATTGCAATATCGCAATGTAACACATATGGCTCCTAAATGCCACTCAAAACATATTGCGATGCGATATATAACAAAATGATTTTTTAAAAGGAAAAGGATTTTTTTTTTCAAATAAATTCTATAAGGAAAAGCTTACAGGACCCACTTCCGCCATGTAGGCTATCGCAAATCACATTTCGCAAGCTCTACTCCAACAGTCTTAATGTCACCCTCCACATTTTCTCGATGTGATATACTCTATCGCATCACATTTTCACAAACATAACCATTATTACCCATCAACCATATTCGCCGATGCGATATACTCTATCGCATCGCACTTTTGCAATGCGACCACCCTTACCCTTCATCCATTTTCATCAATACTACGATTGTGTTATCGCAATCAGAAAAACCAAGCTGATTTCCATTTTATAAATATTCACACACGAGCAACACTACGGTGCAACATATTTGGTTTTAATTCTGGAATGATTACATGGGCACATCAACCCATACCAACCATTAATGCCATCACTTAAAATTTTTACAATCCATGCCTCCAAAATGGTTTGACTGCAAGAAGCATTGAATTCATGTATTAATAGTGTGTCAAGTTTCATTCGTTTAATTGTTTCCATTATTACGGTACTTGTGCATTTGTAAAATAAAAGTTGCCCCTTTCTACTTATCTTTTATCATTATTCACAGGCGAGCCCAAATAAACAGAATTCTTTGGAGATGTCGAAAGCTCTCAAGAAAGCTAAGAAACCGATGGCCCATGTGAATCCTGCACCTGTTGCAAGAGAAAGAACATAGATGCTTCCTATGTATATAGACACAACATGGGTACCGCAAAGTGGATCTTCCGCTCGGGAAGCCATGTACAAGTTGTTCGAGGATGCGAAAACCCACAGGGTTCAAAGGAAAGTTACTATTGATGCTTCTGATTCCTTAGAGGCTAATACAAAAGAAGTGGCCAATTATTTTCTGCATCGAATTTTTTCACGCCCTAAAATATTACCATACAATGATATGGTAAGATGGATAATTGATAACCTCAACATTGGGGACATGAATTTCTTAACCAGCAGAGGAACGATGATAGGTTCCTTTAAAGTCGAAGACTTGAAGCTGATGTACCACATCCCAGACCTAGAAAAGATCTACGACAAGGAATTTCTGGTGCAATTCACCAACAAGAACGAGCTGAAGTCAAATCCAATCAAGCAATGGAGAAGAAACCAGAATGAACACAAGAATAGTGACAAGGGTATGTATTCTACTAACTCCCTTGTTAGTTGCTATTGTTATGTTGCTGCAATGATGTTTAGGCTCTTTGGCTAGCCTGACACAACCAAATTTTCAGTAGAATGGGTTCCCCTTATGGAAGCAGTCACAGAATCTTATATTATGGATTGGGGAAACATTATGTCCAATCATATTGCTACTCAAATTTTGGAATATAGGAAAAATAGTTGTATTTCCTCCAAAATCCCCCCCCCCGGGCCCCCGTTTTATATGAGTGCTTATATCATGGATGTTGTATGTTTCACTTCAGATTTTCCAGCCATGGGTTGGAAATGGAAAATCCAGGACCCTCTCCCCATTCATGTATGTCATAGCATGTTATGGGAGTCAAAATTTGAGAACGATTTTTATAAAATCTTCCATGGAGTTATTCTCCCTTTTTTTCAAGCTGTCTTTAACTAAAAATCCCCGAGATTGTCAAAAGAAGCTCAAGCTAATTTTTCCTCCATTGGAAAATGGTTTGGAGAAGAAATATTTACTTATGTCAAAGTATTTGGGACTCTATCTCGGCCGCATGTTTTACCCTTGTATGTTCCTGATAATATTCTCCCAAGAGAGGTAGCTTATCAAACTGTTGGCAACAGATTAACTAAGTTTCTTAAGGAAGCTAAGAAAGCATCATGGCCTTCCTTTCCAATTAATTGTGGTGTTTGCGGCTTGGACAATTATAAGCATGCTGTTTTAGAGATCATTCAAATTGAATGTTTGAAATTGTATACAATTTCCAACAGACAATACGACCCGATTAAATTTGCCAATGATTTTACCACCCAAGTTAAAATTAGACCTTTTGTACATGAAGATGATGAGTTCGATGACTTATTTGAGTCAATCAATAATTACTCTGCAGTTCAGAAGTTAGTAGCCCTACACCTCTATCCACAACAATTGCCAAAGTTTAAATAGTATAGAAACAAGATATTGGAAGGAATTTCATTAAAAATGCCGGAAGTATCCCAACCCTTAACACAAAAGGAAAAGGAAAAAGAACAAGAAACTAAGGATACTGAAGTCCTTAGTAAAACTAAGAAAGATAAATATTTCGAAGTTCAAACCATGGAATTATATTTCCCAAGTAATTTGAATGATTTATGGAAGGAGTTTAACCAAAAACTCCAAGGAGACCAAGAAGTGATAATTACTTGTCATCAAAAGATTGTGCAAATGCCTCAAACTAAAATTCAGGACCCATTCATTGCTGGGATCTTTGAAAAATTAGTTAACACAGAGTAGGTGGAATTCATCCCAGCCTTCCCCACAACATAAATTGTACTCAATATTGAGGAATCCCTCCTCTGGATATATTCTACAGTCCTAAACATAAAGTAGTTATGAGCAGACAAAAGAAAAGAAGGAGAACATAGCAATCTCAACTCCTTGTCCAAGGATATGTCTCAATGGAATTTGTCTGGAAAGATTCACAAGTAGATCCTTCATAGGATCTAAATCGTCTAACCCAGTTTGCAGGAGCTTATGCATCTGCAACTATAGATAAAGCTTCTGAGGTTCAACAATTGATGAAAGAAAGGATGAAAGAATCATCCAGTTAGAACATGAGTTACAGACAGAGAAGAAAAACATCAACCAGCAACTATAGGTACAGGTAACGCAGCTCCAAGAGAGCATGGATCAATTGAATATTCAACCCCAAAATGAAATAAGTTCAAACGACACTCAAATTCATCAATTGCAGTTTTCGTAGAGAAATTGGAAGATAATCTAAAGATAGATGAATTTAGAAAATAGGCCTTGGAACTAAATACCCTACTAGAACATCAGTAAGTTATTTTTTATCAAAATTTATCAAATATACTTGAATTGTGTGAACAAAGTGATTCACTGATGAATCAAATATAGACCAGAGGATCAGTTTTGATGAGATTGATGATAAAGTTTCACAGTATGTCACCTGGAAGGATTCTAATGATGGCCGAAAGGCCAACCTACCCAGGATTGAGGACCCTAAAAAGGAAATATTGTTTACTAACTGGGACATACAGTTGAAACATGTTGAAAGAGACATTTTCAGAGAAAAATATGTGGCTACTAATGTTGTTGAAACTGTCAGTCAAAATATCATCACTACAAATCTTATTGATAGATGCCCTCCCGATTCGCTTCCTATTGTGAAATACTTAATAAGACAAAGGAAATAAGTTTCAAAGGTCAAAGAGGAAAACATCAGAAATTTGGAAAACTTGGATTGGGAAAGTATTGGAGATACTTGATAAAGCCACATAGCTAATGGCTTATGCTGCGCTGTCTTACAGATAAATCCTCCTACATGTTGCCCCCACTTTTTGATGCAGTTTTCACTGGACAGCTACGCATTCGGCCATGCCAACCTCCCGAGGTTAAGCCTATGCTTAACATCCTTCTGCTGAAGAAATGATTGGTTGATGAGGCAAAAGGAAAACCATCAAACAAGTAACCCCTTTAAATTATGTTTCTGTTTAATTTTCACTTAGTTTAATAAGAGTTGTTTAAACCTCCACATCTTTTATTGTAGTAACTATTTTCAGACTTTTTATTTTATTATATAAACCCCTTCATGTATTTTAAAAAGGTGTCCTGAAATTTTGAAAGGAAGACTTTACAGAACTCACACTTTTGTACTCTTAAAGTTTTCTTAATAGAAAGGGTTGGACCAAGTATTCTTTCTCAAATGAGCAGAGTGAGCATATACATGGTACTTTTATCCGATATGTTATATTTTCGTTCCAAATGAGAAATGGTTAATTTTTTATGATGTTTTGTTTCATGTATCTATTTGAAAACAACCAGGCATTAAATCACTTTTGAACATGTTAGATTGTTATCTTTTGGTGAATATTCAATACATGCAGTAAACAATTGTGATATAGCCTTATCCAATTGATTTTATTAACTATTTAATTAAATCAATTATTTCAAATCGTTTTCATATCTCTAAGTGTTTGTACAATATTTATTTGCATTCGCTGAAAGATCATCTTTATAAATCACACAAAGAATATAATTCATCCCAGGATACATGTAGATAGATATATTATTTACTTCTACCAAGTTACATACATTTATAAATCCATCCATTCATCCAATTATATTTCACTAGGAAACTGGTCCCATAAATCTAGTTGGAGCCACCATTCCAAATGGAAAAGGGACAATCTTTAAGTCCTTGACTGGGTGGTTTTCTCTGATGTTGTTGCATTGATTTTCGGGGCCTCAACACATTCACTGAGGATAATTTCCTAGTTGATTCCACTTAGGATTTGGTTGAGCACACCCTTGAAGGTATTTCTTTTTTTCTCATCAAATTACTTTCAACTCTCCCCCATCCACTCACACACCCTACAATATTGAAGGTGAAATTGGTTATGTTCATCACCCTGATTGGTCCTTATATTTTGAAGAATAATTTCATGAGGAAGGTGTAACATTCCTAATAGCTAGCCAACTTCAACCTCGATGGATGTCACAAGGGGCCTTGGACCTTACAAGTATCATGGATAACCTTCCTAGGTAACTAGAAAGGTTTCTCCCTAAATATTATCCTAAAAAGGATTTTCTCCTGAATATTAGATAAAAAAATGTATTTGGTCTTATGAATGATGAATGTAGAGCATGAAGATGTGGTTTGTTGATTGTTCCCATATGCCTTTGAGAAAAATACATTGACTTGATACTATAATATTTCTACTTCTTCCATAACTAGCCGGGGTGCTTTTGAAAGGAATTTTCTTAGCAAATTTGGCGAGGAGAAAATACCAACTTCCCTTTTGAAAGATTTGATCACTATTAAAATGGAAATGAAAGAGTAGATAAAATATTTAAATAAACACATCACAACCCTGATGAATAAAATCCTTGCTTATTCTCACCCTACATACTCTCTAGCCATTGAGTAATACACTTCAACCTTACATCCATCCATATCCATCATCATTAAGAGGGATAAGAAGAACACCCTAGCCTTGATATTCAAAGAAGTTATTAAAGTTGAAAATGAGTTTCTTTCCCTGGATAAAAACATCCTTAAAGGATAACTTAAGGAAAAAAAAGAGAAGCCTTCTAACCCTCAGTAAGTCTATTGAGAAGGAACCTACTGATATGAAGAGCATTTTGAATATTTTTTAAGAAGATCTCTAACGAAGTGATCAACCTGAAGAAGAATTTAGGAGAAGTATCGTCTAGGTATAAGCCTTTCCACTCATTCCATAGGAATCATAACTTACCAAAACCTATTGATAACTCAAATATGAATATAAACCTTGACGAATTCGGTATGGAAATTTTTTGTTCATACCAACAAGCTAATTACTGCGAGAAAACCTTTTCATAGTGGGTTAACTTAATGAATCAAGTTATTAATAAAATTTTGGACCAATAATCATTTTCTAATGATTATGTCCAAGAATTAGAAGAGGAATCCAACCAATTTGAACAAGAGACCATTAAAGGATTTTCCATGTTCATTTGAGACTAAGTTATAGAAACAAAGACATAAACTATAGGAGAATTATCCATTAGGGAAAAATAAATCACTCCTATATCCCCATGAAATTATGGTATTTGCAACAAAGGGCATGCACTTTAAGTCACTAAGATGCAAAGAGTAAATATATTTTAAGGAAACTACTTGCTCCTCGATCCTCTGCTAAATCTATGACCTCAACCCCAAATGTTATTTTTGGTTCTGAATCGAACTCCAAGTCTAATGATAACCCAACATAGAATGAAAAGTCTCACTTGCATCCTGAAATAACAATTCATCAATTTCTTCAGGAAAGAACCTGGTATATAACATTATTGAATACATGAAGAAAACTAGGGCTAACATTTCATTATATCATCTATGGTATCCCAAAATAGAGATAATTTCTTCTCAAATATTTCAAACCCTCTTAGAATCAATCACCAACTTCCCGGAAAGATTATGTCACTACTCCCATTATTTTGAAAAACTATGATAACAATAAATATACTATAAACACAACAATGATTGGAGCACAGTCGAAATCACAAACCCCACCTTTTCTTCCGAGTTTTGAATTTTTCAATAACAATGGACACAAATGATTGATAAACTCTAGAGCTTCCTCCAATGTTATGCCCCACTCTGTGTGAAAAAATCTCAAATGTGTCCATGAGATAACCAACATGAAAATCATTCAGTTGGATAGGTGAAAATTAAATGTGACTGGTGAAATGAAATATGTTATGGCACATCTGTCCTCTGACCCACGAGTGCATCAGGTAATTTAAATTATAGTTATGGACATACTAGATGCATATGGAATGCTACTGAGCAAGGACTGATCACATAAATTGTAGGGGTACTTTGCTATTGATTGGTCCCATATCTGGTTACCCTACAAAGAAAAAAGAAATTAAGTCTGAGTCAGCAACGAGCCTCACATGAAATACACAATAACTCAACTTGAGGGGCATGTTTTATCCGCTATAATTCCCCCAAATTTTTTAGCATGTACACCTAAATTTTGAAGCAATTAAATATGAGTAAGAAAAGAGCCTCACATGAAATACACAATAACGCAACTTGAGGGGCATGTTGTATCTGCTACAATTCTCCCCAAAATTTTTAGCATGTACGCATAAATTTTGGGCCCCCTTTATTTTCAAGGTTTTAATGGTAATTAATATTTCTTTAATTGGTGAAAATCCTTAAATAACCTAACTTAATCACTCGAAAATTCTATGGTTAATCATATATTCATTAGGCACATTGTCTTTCCTTCCTACCTTGTTTCATAATCCTTCCCATTTTATGGATGCGCCAAATCAAAACATCTAAGCCTTTTCTTACATAAACTTGGGTTGTCAAGGATGGAATCTCTCTAATGAATGGGCTTCTAAGGAAAAAACATGGAACATCTAACCAATTTGTTTCCAATTTTTCTTTGAAAATACACACAACTATGCTTAATATTCTCATTAGTTCCACACTAAATGTTTGAAAGGCCAATCTTGGAAAGTTTGTGTTTTTTTAAGACCCCTTAAGAACCTACCAACGAGGAACTTGGAATCTCCTAGATAGGTACTATTTTTATTTTAAGTGGGTGTTCCTTAAAATTTTTAGTTTGATTATTTGAAATGTATTAATTTATTATAGTTCATTATCCTTACTTCTAGGCCCAAAAGTGGTTCTCAAATTCCATGGCATCACTTCCTCTATTTGGGTTTCGTTCCCTTCTTTTGTATACCAACAAGGAAAATAAAACTAACATAAGGTCCTACCTATCATTTGGTTCCTGGATTATGAATTATCCAAATAAACTAAACAACCACATGTTAATAAAAAAATTATTTTTTCTATGTTGGTTAGAAATTTTTTGTAATGGATGGAAGAATTTTGAAATGCAAGTTTGTGTGTCTGGTTTTATGATTTTTCTAATGACTATATATTATAGTAGGGATGCCATTGTTTTGGTAGCAATGTATAATGTTGGAAATAATATTGGGAGATACATTCCCTTAATCGAGATTATAAAGTTTGAAAACAGACCTTGGCTAAAAATTGCAACACTTTATCAATTAGGATTGGTTCATTGTTTCCATTTTATTGCAAAATATGGTACTGAAAGTTAGATGTTTCTCCTATGTATTGGGCTCAATATGTACAATGGATACCTTACAATTTGTGTATTTTATATTGCACAAAAGGGATATAAGGGACCTGAACACGATGCACTGGGAAATCTATTAATGATATATTGATATTAGGACTATTTATAGGAAATGGTGGTGGTTGGCTATGGCTAATTGGTAAAGGTTGGATCAATGTGAGTCTGCAATTAGACTACAAAACTTGCCAACATTAGAAGCACTTCTTAAACAAGTCAAGAAAATTTAAAATATAGAGTCAATGCTAGATAGGACCCCGAGCCTTGAGGATATGCGTATTGTACATGTTACAGTTGAAATGGCTCTAGGTGCTCAACCCTTGATCAAAGAGCCCGATGAAAGAAAAATAGGAGAAATATGGAAAAGAGAAACAATACAAAGAAAAGAGAAGGCCAATAAAAAAACATCATTTACTATTTTCAAAGAGGAGGTGGCAAAGGAATTTGATATCTCTATTCAATTTCAACATTTTTGGTTATGAGTAGAGTGTGAGAACCATACAAGTTGAGTAGTCCAAATCTATTGGCCACTTGAGAAAGGATTCTAACAAGGAAAATAATGCAAATTTGAAGTTATGTCTTTAAGTAAGTCTTACCATGAATCTTTGTTCACTACCATTACCCAAAAAAACAAAGGATGAAACATTACTCTTCTTCAAACTTTATGACTCTAAGAAAGAATAAATCTGTTTTGTTGTCAGCGGTTTGTGAAGCCAGTGAGAAAGACAACATAAATTTTAAAAAACTTGAATGAGATGATTGTTATTTTCCCCAAATGAATAATTGTGCCTTTTGAGGAAACAAACTTTGAACAAAATCTCATGTGTGAGCATACTTAGTGGAAACCAACTTGAGGCTGGAGATATTATTTGCTACCAAAATATTTTTTTCAAAGTGAGTATAGATATCCAGATGTTCCATCACTTTCAAAATATGTTAACAAATGAAAAATTTGTTCATTTTCGTTGCTTTCATAAACCAAAAGTTCTAGTGAGAAAAAGGAGCCAAGATGTGACTTAATCATTGAATCGAGAATCATATGGCAATCAATTGCATAGTTAGGAGCCATATTCCGATATGAAACTCATCACATTCCCAAATAGCAACCCACTATCTTCCCTTATTGCAAACCACAATAGTAGATAAAAATGGAACCCATACCTTCCTCTCTTTGTTATCTACGATTGTGGTCCACGATTGATCCCCATCGCAATCTGCCTTATTAATATGTGACCTGGGCTTGATCGCAAATTGCTGGAATCCCATCTCCTCTCTAATATGACCTTCCCTCACCACAAATTTATAGTAAAATATTATGAATTAATTCATAACACTACAAGGAAAAGACCCTCTAGTGGAGGTTATAAAGGAGGTTTTTAGTGTTATAAAATTGGCCAAAATTGTCAAAAAAACATATGCTACCACATCCGTTTCTTGGAACAGAGGTTTTGGAAGAGATTTTAACGGAAATTCAACAAAACTAAAAAAAAATGGGTGGCAGGAGGTTATTATGGATGTTTTTTCATCGGTGCGCTACTTCGGCTTTAACTCACTGGTGCGTACATGTACAAGGCGCCCCGGGGCAGTCTAAGGAGAATGCACCGTGCTGTTAAGGTATAAAACAACACCGAGCATAGTGTTGGTGATACAATGCATGAGGCCGTTCTAATTGGTCTTGGGATTTGAGCAATGCCCATAGGTCGTATCAATGCACCGGTGCGTATACTCTATGATGCACCGGTGCGACATATCACAGAAAGGAATCGAGATTTATAATTGGTATCGGTATTCGTGTGGTGCCCCAGTATGCAGTAACACACAAACACACTGATATTTATAACTAGTATCCGTATTTGTGCGGTGCCCATAGATCATAAACGCACCGGTGCGTATAGACACATAAACGCACTGGTTGACAGTTACTGACACACACCGGTTTTCATTTTTTTTTTTTAGAAACATCGACCTGTGACAGTCCAATTATTGTGATTGTTTTAAATTCATTATTCATCGGAAGTCGACACATCTTATAACAATATTCGTATTAATTACATTTTTATTAATGCATTTGAATGTGCTGTTTGGATTAATTTGTTATATCATATCAAAATTATCGTGGTTTTTAAAAATTCATTATTCATCAAAAGTCGACACATATATATCTTATAACAATATTCATATGAATTAAATTTTTATTAGTGTATCTGAGAAGGACAATGGAGAACGCAATAGAATAAATTATAACATATTTTATGATTATATATATAATATATATGAATAAGACAGTTTTTATCATATAAAATGGGACAATTAATATTCGTATCCCTTTGTCTTTCAATTGGACACTATGTCCATTACATTAAACAAAATGTCTGATTTCACAGACATATTTCAAAAAATAAAATGCCTTGCTTTGATATCCAAACATAGTGATCTTGAACTGTTGTCACTGATAGAGCTACTTCCATGACGAGTTATTTTCAGGAATGTTGTGTTCACGACGTTGATTGTTTTCTTCTTCTTCACCTTCCATCTACAAACATAAAAATAAACTGAAATGAGTGTATATGCGTTGGTGAGAATAATGAAAATTGAAATATTAAATAATATACATCAATGTAAATCTAAAAGAAAAATGACGTACCATAGCAACAATTGACTCATAAACTATACACATTCTTTCAAAACCATGTACCATGCCATATTTCAAAATTTCATCTGTTGGCGTAGTTCATACTTTGTTTCCTGCAATTTTTATACCTCATAACAAATCATATATTTAATATAAAAGATGTTTTTGTTCTATTAATTAGAGACGGAGCTACGTAAAACAAGATCGATAGATGCTTACAAATTCCACAATTAAATTGTGATATGCCAACATATACTCACAACCCATATTTAACCCAATTTCAATCAATTCGTCTCATGGTTCTTCTTTGTATGTTAGCACCTGTTTGAATACATTCAATGATGATTTTTGTAAAACAACTTAAAAAATACAAAAATGAAATCTAGTTAAGTTGTTATAAGGAAGTAACAGTTACTCACAAACTTAGAGATCAACCATTTTCTTCCTTGTCGTCTTGTTTTATGTGCTGAATGGGTTCCATTTTCTTTTCTTTTCTACAAGAAAATTCTTGAAAATTAATATTTAATGCTAAATTCTTTATTTATTGTACCTAATGATCGAAAAATTCAATGATTACATATTACATTTGAAGCACGTTGTTGTTGTTGGAAAGAACGTCTATACATTCATTCCACTAGATCCCTCAAACTTTTGTAAAAGTTTTTCCCCCTTTTATTAACTTCTAGCACCACTCCAGATGAGCTAAGGAGCAATTGATTTTCATTTGCATGTTCTATTTTTTTTCTTTTCTTAGAACAACATTCCTTTTCTGAGTTGTTGGTCCCTGTACAACATTAAAAAACTGTGAATTAGTAGACTATTTGACACATGTTATCTAATAATTTTAAGTATATTATTAATGATAATTAAAAAAAGAAACTCATATTGGATCGATAGTATTTTTTCATTCACTTAAGTCATCATTTTGCAATTTTTCCATTAAACTTTTATGCTCTTCTGGTCCTAGATCAGAAATAATCATATTGAGCTTTGTCATTTTGTGGCTTTGCATGATACACAGTAAACAATACATATTAGTTAAACTTACATATAGTTCAAAAATAAGATTTTTATAAATAATTTACAAAGAACTTGCCTTTTTTGCTTTTCTTGATGTGTTAACAGTATTTTTGTTATTTGATATCTTGTCAGACATTTCTTTATCAATCTGAAACCTGTACCATATCATTCATTAATATATTTATAAATAAATTCTCAACTTTTCAGGTAGAAAATAAATCTCAAGACACCGGTGCGCCTTTCATGAGGTCCGCACCGCAGCCGGTGTGTGGGGATATTAACAACACACCGAAAAATAGTATAATACACCATACAGTGCATTGGGTATTATAAACACACCGCAAAAAACAGTGTAATAAACCTAACGGTGCGTGGGGTATTATAAACGCACCACAAAAACGGTGTAATACACCGTATGGTGCTTGCCTAGTTAAATGGAGCATTGATGCCCTCTTTCAAATTTGGCGCACGGATTTAGAAAAAATGTTTACATTTTTTTTTACTACAGTACTTTTGAAGTGCGCTGTATAATACAGTGCACCGGTGCGGTAGCATACGCAGGGTGCATCGATAAAGAAAAATCCATTTTTTCAAAAATTCACGCAATGGCCGAATGGATTGGGATCCGACTATGCAAGTCGTCCGGTGTGTTGGACGTCAATCTAAAATGAAAAAACCTAATTTTTAAATCACAGAAATAGGGAGAATAAAGGGAAAAAACAAAAAAATGAAGGGTTTAGGGTAAAAATGGATAGAACTGCAGAAAAAAGTAAAAAACTGTAGAAAAAAGTAAAAAAAAAAATCAAACTTAATCACGAGATGCTTTCAAATTCTATGATATAGGGTTTGAATCACCATAGGTTTGGTTTCTGATTGTCTGAATACTTCTGTTCGAATGTATTTCGTTGCTCCACAGTGCCCTCCTGCTCTCTTGCTCCAGGTTTGTCTCTTGCAATTATCTGGCTGAAAATTTTAGCAAAAATAGTGAAATAATGAAAAGTGTTTAGTATTTAAAGAATTATTTTATGAAATTAGATTTTTGAAAATATTTTGTAGCCCATTTTTCAAATTGCCGTTATCTTTTTCACTTAAAGAAAATAGGGTTGCGTTTTTTTATTTGCATTTATTCGTTACCGATGCGGAAGAGTTGTAATGCACCGGTGCATCTTAGTAATACGATGCACCAGTGCGTGTTAGGATGATAATCACACCGGACTATATAAAGTTTTATTTTTTTATTTTTTTATGTAAGATCATAATAAAATAATGATAATTATAAAGTACATGAATTTATTTTCATTATTTTCTAAAATTTATTATGTTACAAAAATTCGTATTATTCTAGATTTATTATTTTACAATTATTTGCAAATTTACAAATTTTAATATTTTAATAAAATCATTTCACATTAATACAATTAAAATTTTCACATTAATAGAAATAAAATTTTACAAATATTTTACATACAATTACAATTAAAAGTACAATTACAATTAGAATTAGAATTAAAATTACAATTACAATTTTACAAATATTTTACATACAATTCAATTAAAATTACAATTACAAATACAATTACAATTTTAGAATTTTACATATAATTACATTTACAATTTTACATAGAATTACATTTACAATTACAATTACAATTTTAGAATTTTACATACAATTACATTTACAATTTTACATAGAATTACATTTACAATTACAATTACAATTTTAGAATTTTACATACAATTACATTTACAATTTTACATAGAATTACATTTACAATTACAATTACAATTTTATAAATATTTTACATACAATTCAATTAAAATTACAATTTTAGAATTTTACATACAATTATATTTACAATTTTACATAGAATCACATTTACAATTACAATTACAATTTTATAAATATTTTACATACAATTAAAATTACAATTACAAATACAATTACAATTTTAGAATCTTACATACAATTAGAATTAGAATTACAATTTTACAATTTTTCATATATATAATTACAATCATTTCAAAATAAATTAAATTTTACAATTACAATTAAAATTTTACATTAATAAATATTTTACTTACAATTACAGTTTAAATTACAATAAGTACAAATACAAATATAATTTTACAATTTTACATACAATTAAAATTTGAATTATAATTACAATCACGACATAATATTTAATAAATATCATGGTCCTTTAATATTAAATTAATTAATAAACATCATCATGATCATGATAACCATCACACAAACATCATATTCGACTAATAAACACATTCAAACATCAAATTAACATTATATATTAAGATCATCACAACAAAAACATCAAATATACATCTCAATATGTCAAATAACTCATGTTATCACATATACACATCTATTTGCAAGCTAAACATTAAATGAACATATCTAACATGACCTAACAATATGCGCCACAACAGGTTGAAAGAGGAAGCCCTGAAAGACATAGTGAGAATGTATTCGCCTGAAATCCTCCTCATCTAGGAGACAAAGCTGGAGGACCTTCTTCTCCTCCATACTAGCAAAGATTTCTGGCAAAAAGGTCATGGAAGAGCAGTTAGTGCTAGAGGCGCTTCTGTTGGGATAGCCACCTTCTGGAACAGCTCCATATATGATCTGATTCAAGAAGAAAGTTGCCCCCATTGGCTTTTCACTCAGCTCCTCCACAAAGATTCTGGTCAACAAGTAAGTATGTTTAATATTTATGCTCCGGTCTCACCAGTTGAGAAAAACATTTGATGGACCTCACTT
This sequence comes from Pinus albicaulis, assembly GCA_034641835.2. Lineage (NCBI taxonomy): Eukaryota > Viridiplantae > Streptophyta > Pinopsida > Pinales > Pinaceae > Pinus > Pinus albicaulis. Next base: position 559,645,352 of record CM076573.1, on the reverse strand, counting down.
CAGTCCTTTCTTTCTCTGCACAATCCAGGAAATATCATTATCGCAGGTGATCTGAATGTCACTCTTACTATTGATGAGAAAAAGGGTGGTTCCTTAGTCAGGGACCCTGCCAGAGAATGGGTTGAAGATATTATGCTGCGCTGGGATCTGGAGGACATCAAGCCATCTTCTAGGAAATACACCTGGTCCAACAAAAGATTAGCCCCCAACCACATTGTTGCCCGTTTGGACAGATTCCTTGTCCATTCTTCTATCTTGACTTGCGGTCTAATGGCCACTTCTAAAATCCTTCCAAACTACACTTTTGATCATAAACCCATTCTCCTCGAGCTTTCCCTGGATGGAAATCTTGGCCCCATCCCCTTTCGTTTCAGCCCTCTGTGGATACAACAAGAAGGATTCCAAGAGGTGGTTTCTGAGACCTGGAATCGGCCTGTCCAAGGTTCCCCATTCTTTGTGTGGGAAGAAAAAATGAGGGGCCTTAAAAGAAGTCTTAAGGAGTGGGCTAAAAGATTGAAAACTCCTTCTGCCAAAAGAAAAGAATCTCTTGATAGTCTCGCTGCCCATCAATTAGCTATGGAGAATACCACTGTATCTCAAAGTCTTCTCCAAAAAGAAGTTGACCTGCAAAAAGATTTTCATAGAGCAAGCAGGGATGAAAAAGAGTTCTGGAGACAAAAGTCCAGAAATCTATGGTTACAGTCCGGAGATAAAAACACTGTTGGCAATATGATGTAGAGTGTTGTCCTTGATGGCAACCCACTTGATGAAGATGATGGCAACCTACTTAATGAAGTTGTTCTTGATACTTGATGAGTTTATTAATGATGTAAATCTAATGTTCTACAAGTAGTACAGAAGTTACAGAAGAAAGAAATATCAGTATGTGCAAGAATAATGATGAAAAAGGTGTGTTACAAGGCATACGCGGGTTTGTCAAGGAGAAGGCACGTATACACGCGGAAAAGTACGTGCCAAGTCGTGTATGCATAATTGCGCTCTAAAAGAATAAAACCAGGGGTTACTACCATGGTATTGACCCATTGTATTGAGTGCTGGATTGTCTATGTGATCCCGTCCATGAATACCATCGAAAGTTATGTGGTTTTGACTCATGGTATTGATAAAGGGTAAACCTATATAAGGAGAAGAAAATCATTGTGCAAAGTGAGTGAATGAGTCTGGGTTTTCATGTATACTTCACTCTGAAGTATGTTTGAATGGAAAGGGTAACAGTTTGATGATAGATCTAAATCTATGATGCATCTATGAAGAAAATGATGAAGAGGGATCTCTAGATCTGAAATGTATTTGTATTTTCTAGATCTGTTTATGGAATGTTTAGATCTGAGATGAGGCGAACATGTTTTTGAAGTGAAGGATAAAATCTGAGTTATACATTTGTTCTGAAGAACTGCGCTGCCCTAAAATGTCTGAAGATCTATATGCGAGTTTGCAACAGAGGAAGCGCGTATATATGCGGGTTGTATTAAGCGAAAGCGCGTATGGGAATTGAAGTCAGCTTTGAAATGTGTGCAGATGTATACGCGGGTTGGTATTTTTGAAAGCGCGTATATACGCAGGTTCAGTGAGGAAAAAGCGCGTATGTAATTTAGGGTTTGCTGAAGTATGTGGTATGAAATGTCTGATCTGTTCTGCTGTTTTACTGCTATCTATCAATGATGATCTGGGTTGTTCGAATATTGATTATTCTGCTATAGAGCAAGTTGTTGGTTTGATGAATGTTCCTTGAGCTAAATTGTGTGGGTTGGATCCAGTATGAAAATTGATGAAACGTGGTCCATAGAGGTGCTGAGGGTTGTAGCCTTCAGTCAGGGGGTTGTAGCTCCCTTCCAGGAGAGAGACATTAGCGAGAGCGGTGTCAGCTCCCTTCCGGGGAGAGGGTTTGGTAGCCGAGAGCGGGGGGTCGTAGCTCCTTCCGAGGAGAGGCAGTAAACAAGAGCGAGGGGGTCGTAGCTCCTTCCGGGGAGAGGCCCTAATGCCCCAACAAGTGGGAGGTTGGGTGCTTGCGTCTTGGTATGAGGCTTAGGTACATAAGTTTATGGATGTTTTCTTTATAATAAAATATTGAAAGTTTGAGACAATGGCAGGCGGTGGTTTTCTCTCGACTTGGGTTTCCACCTAAAATCCTGGTGTTCATGTGTGATGCTTATGTGTGATGGTTTATTCTGTTATTACTGCACATTCTTATTGTTAAATAAACATCAGATGAATGAATGTTGCAAAGAACTAAGCTAAGAATTATCTGCATAATTAGATCTCTGTTCATACGTGAGTTTTATGAAGGATATCCGCGTATATACGCTAGTTGGCCTCAGCAAAGTAGCATATGGGTTTTAGTGAATGAAAAGTAAAAATTTTTGGAGTAAGTCCTAATCTTGATTCACCCCCCCCCCCCTCTCAGTATTTTTCCCAATAATTGGTATTAGAGCAGGTCCTTTTGTAGAAGCTTGATCGCTTGAAGGACATCCATCACAATGGGAAGTCATGAAGGGATAATGACTATAAGGCCACCTCTATTCAATGGAAATAATCTGTTATTCTGGAAGATATGAACAAAATCATATCTGCAAAGTCTTGGTGCAGAATTATGGGCAATCGTGGAAGGAGGTTATCAGTATCCGGCTAGTATTCGTACTGATGCAGCAGAAAGGAAGAAATGTGAAATCAATGCCAAAGCAGTTAATGTCTTATTAGGAAGCATGTATGAACCATAATTTTCCAAAGTGATGCAGCTAAATTCAGCAAAAGAAATATGGGACAAAATCATTCTGAGATATGAAGGAGATACAAAGGTAACAAGTGCAAAACTCCAAACTCTCAGAATTGAATATGAAAATCTAAGGATGCATAGTGATGAGAGTATTTCTAGTTTCTTTTTATGTCTAGATGATATTGTAAATGTGAGAAGTTTGGGAGAAACCATAACCGATACTACTACGGTGGAAAAAGTCTTAAGATCTTTGACTTCCAACATTTAGTCAAAAGTATCGGAACATTTATTGAAGAAAGGGCAAGATGCGCAAACTCTTACTATTGTTCAACTACATGGTGATACATTTTGCTTATGAAATGAGACAAGGAAGTCCCTCTCAAATCAAAGAAGGAAGTGATTTTAAAGGCGTGTGCAAAAGGAAAATAAAAGGAAGTTGTCAAGGAATCAAATTATATATCAGAAGAAGAAGAAGAAAATTTTGTGAGAAGACTCCAACCAGTTACTAGAAGATTCAAAGGTAAGCTTCCCTTCAAATTTTTTGATTGTGGAAGAGTTGGTCATTATGCTACTAAATTTCCTTATAAAGAAAATCATGATAAATGGAAACAATTTGTAAAGGGAAAGAGTTATTATGCAAATGAAGATAATAATGAAATGTCAAGTGAAGATGAAGAAGATTTTGACCAAGATCTTCTAGTGCTCATGGCAAGGAAGAAAAAGAAAAAGGCTACTCAAAAGGAGATTTCTCAGAAAACATGTGCAGCAGAAAAGGAGGAAAATAAAATAGGTATTGAATGTGGTTCTTGTGATTCACTTTCTTGTGCATGCAATGGTAAAGATAGTGAAAGTAATGGTATGGATCTAGAAGAAGCTCTCAAGATTAAAATTGAAGATCAGCATAGATCATTTAAAGAGAGAGACAGTATCTAAAATGAGATGATCTCTAAACTGAAAGGAATGAGATAAAGTGAATGAACGAGGTAGAAAAGTAAAAGTGCCCTAATTAAACAATGAAATAAAAAGACTTGATGGAAATAAATGAAATCCTAGATGGAAAATCAAATAAGAAGAATGAAGGACTTGAAGAAGAAATCATCGCTCTGAAAGAAGATCTTGAAGCATCAAATAAGAAGAATAAAGAACCTCTACAATCATTTGAAAAAGAAGGACTTGAAGCAGAAATCATCTCTCTCAAAGAAGATCTGGAAAAATCAAATAAGGAGAATGAAGAACTGCTACAAACATGTGAAGGTCTAGAAAATTGGTTGAAGGAAGAAATCTTAAAATTAAATGATCAAGTAGAAGAAGGAAAAAGGGTCGAAGAAAGCATGAAGAAGCAATCCTAAAAATTGGAGGTTGAGGTAAACATTCTCGAAGGTAAATTAGAAGAAAAGGATAAACTCTTGAGGTTTCAAGATAGTACTAAGATTCTAGACAATATTCTTAGTAATCAAAGGTCTCCTGCTATTAAACTTGGTCTTGGTTTTCATGAAACTTTTAAAGGAGAATCTAGTTCACAAGGAAGTGCTAAAGGTTCAAAAGATATCAATGCAAAACCTGAAGTGTTGGAAGAAACAAAAGGTCAGCCGACAATCATGAACTCTCAAAAGAAATCATTCCCTCCTAAATATAGAAGAATCAATAATGTTGAATGCTTTAAATGTCATAATTTTGGGCATGTTGCAGCCAATTGCAGAAGCAGATCATTTCAGTCACAAACAGACAGATTCTACACAGAAAGGTACTCTGGTTTCTTTAAAGGATATTGTTTTTCATGCAACAAGTATGGTCATAAAGCAGTTGATTGCAATAGAAGGAAGAATAGAAAAACACATTATGATTCTTATGCTTATTTCTCTGGCCACATAAGATGTTATTCTTGTAACAAGTATGGACATGTAGAAAAGGAATGCAGGATGAACAGATCTGGGAAATTGGATAACTTCCAGCACACAATTAGAAAGTTCAAGCAAAGCTGGATAAAGAAGGAGGACCGGTCAGAAACGTAGGGAATATTGACCCTACTGCAGTCATCCGTTTCTAAAGCTTACTTCTCTTAATGACTGCAGGAGTGATGTGAGATACATTATGGGGATTAGTAATGTATCATCACAGGGGGAGCAATGTATGGTGACTCCCATGATTGTTTTGGTTATTCTGGTTATGTTTATTTTTGACAGAGAATCTGATGTGAAGAAGGTAGGTACAGGAGGTACAAAATCAGGGGGAGATGAAGGAATGTGAAATTTTCTATATTTCACTTTCCATACGTGGGTTTTATGAACCAAAGCCGCGTATACACGCGAGTTACAGTGGAGACAGTCGCGTATGCACTTATGATAAGAAAATTTGTATGACTGCTGAAGATCAAAAGCACAGATTCAGGGGGAGCATCTGTCTGACTATTAATGATTGTATTATTGGCACTGTATCTACTTTTTACTCAGTTCTAAATGATGATGACATGTTACATGGTTTCTTATGATGAGATTATGGATGAACCCTGTTTGCCTTTTTGCTGAAGAGTATTCTTTGCTTTCACACATGGATGAGATGGAAGTCTTATGATTCAGAAATACGGACAGATCATGCAGAGATTGTTTCTGATGACTTGTTGTTGAAAGTATTCAGGTTGCACAAGCTAAGGAGGAGCCTTGGTCATATGGAAAGGATGATTGGATGCACATTTTCAGGGGGAGCATTTGCCTTGTTGAGTATAATGCATTGTTGGCACTATGATGATTCTGAAATATGATCTCTTTCTTGAGGTCCTTTTGGTATTTGTTGTAAAAAGTCATATTTGTAATTTGATGGAAAGGTCATGTCGAGACCTATGATGTAAAATTGTAATATTCAGTCATGTAAGGACTTGTTCAAATTTGTAAACCCACTTGGTGGGGTACTTGAGTCACTTATGTAAATCCACTTGGTTGGATCTTTGATGTAAGTATGAGTCCTTGGTGATAGGAAGGTCATAGAGTCATGTACTTCATTAAAAAAATATGTTCAGCATGAACTCAGGGGGAGCATGGTAACTTCAGTGTACATCAGATCTACAGCGCTCGTCTTTCTACATGAGGAGAAAAACCTTGTGTTAGTTTTGATCCGCCCTTTGCCCTTGATGTCAAAGGGGGAGAGTAACATGGTGTTTGAATAAGGGGAGATTATTATCATGGTATTTTCATAATGCTTATAATCAATGCAACTATCTGTTGTGGTGATCAAACACCATCGTGGTTGCCATCAAGTCCAAAGGGGGAGATTGTTGGCAATATGATGCAGAGTGTTGTCCTTGATGGAAACCCACTTGATGAAGATGATGGCAACCTACTTAATGAAGTTGTTCTTGATACTTGATGAGTTTATTAATGATGTAAATCTGATGTTCTACAAGTAGTACATAAGTTGTAGAAGAAAGAAATATCAGTATGTGCAAGAAGAATGATGAAAAGGTGTGTTACAAAGCATATGCGGGTTTTTCAAGGAGAAGGCGCGTATACACGCGGAAAATTACGTGCCAAGTCGCGTATGCATAATTGCGCTCTAAAAGAATAAAACCAGGGGTTACTACCATGGTATTGACCCATTGTATTGAGCGCTGGATTGTCTATGTGATCCCGTCCAGGAATACCATCGAAAGTTATGTGGTTTTGACTCATGGTATTGATAAAGGGTAAACCTATATAAGGAGAAGAAAATCATTGTGCAAAGTGAGTGCATGAGTCTGGGTTTGAATGTATACTTCACTCTAAAGTATGTCTGAATGGAAAGGGTAACAGTTTGATGATAGATCTGAATCTATGATGCATCTATGAAGAAAATGATGAAGAGGGATCTCTAGATCTGAAATGTATTTGTATTTTCTAGATATGTTTATGGAATGTTTAGATTTGAGATGAGGCAAACATGTTTCTGAAGTGAAGGATAAAATCTGAGTTATACATTTGTTCTGAAGAACTGCGTTTCCCTAAAATGTCTGAAGATCTATACGCGAGTTTGCAACAGAGGAAGCGTGTATATACGCGGGTTGTATTAAGCGAAAGTGCATATGGGAATTGAAGTCATCTTTGAAATGTGTGCAAATGTATACGCGGGTTGGTATTTTTGAAAGTGCGTATATATGCAGGTTCAGTGAGGAAAAAGCGCGTATGTAATTTAGGGTTTTCTGAAGTATGTGGTATGAAATGTCTGATCTGTTCTGCTGTTTTACTGCTATCTATCAATGATGATTTGGGTTGTTCGAATATTGATTATTCTGCTATAGAGCAAGTTGTTGGTTTGATGAATGTTCCTTGAGCTAAATTGTGTGGGTTGGATCCAGTATGAAAATTGATGAAACATGGTCCATAGAGGTGCTGAGGGTTGTAGCCTTCAGTCAGGGGGTTGTAGCTCCCTTCCAGGAGAGGCTGGTAAACGAGAGCAGGGGGTCGTAGCTCCCTTCCAAGAGAGGCTGGTAAATGAGAGTAGGGGGTTGTAGCTCCCTTCTAGGAGAGGCTGGTAAACGAGCACAGGTGGGTGCCTGCGTACTGGTATGAGTCTGCGCCAGTACATAAGTTGTAAGATGTTTTCTTTATAATAAAATATTGAAGGCTGAGACAACGACAACGGTGGTTTTCTCCCGACTTGGGTTTCCACCTAAAATCCTGGTGTTCATGTGTGATGCTTATGTGTGATGGTTTATTCTATTATTACTGCACATGCTTACTGTTAACTTAAACATCAGATGAATGAATATTGCAAAGAACTAAGTTAAGAATTATCTGCATAATTAGATCTCTGTTCATACGCGAGTTTTATGAAGGATATCCGCGTGTATACGCTAGTTGGCTTCAACAAAGTAGCGTATGGGTTTTAGTGAATGGAAAAGTGAAAAGTTTGAGTAAGTATTAAATACTGATTCACCCCCCCCCCCCTCTCAGTATTTTTCCCAACAAACACCAGCTTCTTCCATAAGCAAGCCGAAGCTCGAAAGCACTTCAAAATAGTTTCGGAGATCAAATTCCAAAACAATGTGGTTAAAGACTTTGATGGCATAAAAAGAGCTGCTTATTTTTTCTTCAAAGATCTTTATTCGGCGCCTGATTATCCTCCAATCGATCCTCATATCTATCTGATCGACTTAATCCCCCACTGCGTTCAGGACTTGGATAATTCTATGTTGACTGCTCCGATCAGTATGGACGAGCCCAAGAACGTTCTGGATTGCATGGAGCCAGATAAGGCTACTGGCCCAGATGGGTTCACAGTTAGGTTTTTCTTGACTTGTTGGTCAACAATCAAAAAAGATCTTCTGAGAATGGTCAGGAAATCCCAGTCTTGTGCCAAGATTGGAGGAAGTATCAACTCAGCCTTTCTAGCCTTGATCCCGAAAGAGAAAGGAGAGTCCGATTTCAACAAATTCAGGCCCATCTCCTTGTGCAATTCTAGTTATAAAATGGTTTCCAAAATAATAGCCAACCGCCTTAAGAAAATTTTTCCGGCCATCATCCCGGGAAATCAAGGTGGCTTCATCAAAGGTAGAAATATTTTGGACAACATTGTGCTGGTGCAAGAAGCAGTTCACTCAAGCTGTCAAAGAAATGAGAAAGGAATGGTTATAAAACTCGATTTGGCAAATGCCTTTGATAGGGTGAGACATGATTTTCTGTTCACTGTGATGAAGAAGTTAGGCTTCTCAACAGCCTTCATAAATTGGGTGAAAGCCTGTATAGCCTCTCCATGGATTGTGCCATTGGTTAATGGTTGTTCAACAGACTTCTTCCAAGCCTCTGGGGGTCTTAGACAAGGTTTCCCTTTGTCTCCGCTCCTCTACGCTGTTCAGGCCTCAGTGCTCAGCTTCCAACTTTATTACAACCAACAGATCTACTCCCTGCCAGGCCTCAGAATGACTCACAATGTGAAAGACATAAATCATGCCCAGTTCGCTGATGATACTTTACTGCTTGGAGGAGCCAGCATAAATTCTACAAGATCCTTCAAGAAGGAGCTGGACATTTTCAGGGAGGTCTCGGGCAGCAAGATTAACTACCTAAAATGCTCAATCTACAACTGGAATCGCTCGATCAAGGAGCTGTCAGATATTGCAAGGATCTTATAAATGGATGGAATTCGAAATTGGGAGTCTTTTAAATACCTCGAGATCCCAATCTTCAAATCCAAGCCTAAAGTTGCTCATTGGCTGCCCCTGCTCAACAAGCTAAAGCTCAGAATCCAAGCTTGGGGAGCCTCTTGGCTGAATAATGCTGGGAAGGTCATCCTTATAAAATATGTTCTCATAAGTATGCCTCTATATTAGCACTCCATTCTTCTTGCCCCCAAAACCTTTATCAGTAAAATGGATAGTCTTTTGAGAAGATTTCTGTGGGAAGGTGGGAATAACAATGATAGAAGGCTTCATTTAGTGAACTGGGATACTCTTAAGAGACCACTTTTGGAAGGAGGTCTCCAATTGCGTAATTTGGCTGTCCAAAACCTCGCTTTGGGATCCAAGATCCTGTGGAACTTAGTCTCTAGGAACTCTAGCTGGAGTAAAAGAGTCCTATGGAAGAAATATTTCCATGGGTAGCGTTTGAGATGCTTGGATCAGCCTCCAAGATCTTCCAAAGGATCTCCGATCTTCAAACTCTACCTTTCTGCGATGGATCACTTCAGTCATAACCTTTACTAGATCCCTGGTAATGGGAAAAAAATCAGAATTTGGGAGGACTCGATCCGGGGTGATCAGCCTATTAATCAAGTGGAAGGTCTTGCAAATATCAAAGTTTGGATTCAGTCCTGAAATTTGAATACTCTGTGGGACATTTCAACTTGGACGGATGAGGCAGGTAGTCTTTGGGAGAGTTGGAATCTGGGGGTGGTTCCCCACTGGCTGCTGGGAGAAGCTTCATTTCTGTTAGATCTGCTTCAAGGAAAATCTCCCTCAAAGGCAACTTCTAAGGACAAAAGAGGGTGGGGCTCCCTCTCAGGATCTTACTCTGCTTCCGAAGGTTACAAAAGAATGATGGCTGTTCCAAATGCTCCTTCGGACCCAAATCAATGGAAATTTATTTGGGCCTTCCCTTCGCTCCCCAAAGTTGACTTCTTCTGTTGGACTTTAGCGCATAAAAGCATTCTCACCAGAGATAATTTGCGTAGACGTGGGATGGAAGGGCCCTCCAGGTGTCCCCTTTGTTTGTCTGCTGAAGAAACAACTAATCATCTGCTGTTGTTGTGCCCCTTTGCTCATGAAGTTTGGAGGGTTGTCTTGATGTTAGGATCTGACAAATTAGATCTCCCCGGAAATATCCCCAATCTGCTTCGAAATTGGGCTAGTTTATCTCCTTTTTGCCTTACAAAAAAATCCCTTCTCAAAACTGGTTGGATGTGGATTCCTAAATTCACTTGCTGGAAGCTATGGTTGGAGAGGAATAATAGACTTTTCAGAGGAGAAATCTGCACTCTAGCCAGAGTTATTTCTAAAATCAAAGCTCTACTAGGCGAGTCTTTGGAAGCCAACACTACCATAAGGAATGAAATGACTTTGGACAGTGAGGAGGAGCATTGGCTTAAAGAGCTTGTTCCGAATTTTAAGGAAAGGCCCATTCCTCCTGCAATAGCCTTTGCCAACTGGGATATTCAGCTGGACGAATAGGAGTTTATTAAGTGGAGATTAGCCTTGGATGATCATTGCCTATTCTTCGACGGGGCCTCTAAAGGTAACCCTGGAGTTGCGGGCGGTGGTGGGGTTATTCTGAGTCTGGGAGGTTCAACAGAATTGCGGTTCCACTGGGGCCTGGGCATCGAATCAAACAACAGAGCGGAGGCTCTAGCACTGTGGCAGGGCCTTAATCTGGCGATTATGAGAAATATTCTATCCCTTTTTGTCTTTGGAGATTCCAGACTTATCATCCAAGCGTTGAACTCCCATAAGATTCCCCCTCAGGTTCATTTAGCCTCTATTATAAAAAAAATTCGGCTCTTGCTGCTCAAGTTTATTAAAATCTCCTTCTTCCACATATTAAGGAATCTTAACTCTCAAGCTGATAAGGAGGCCAATCTTGGCTCCCTCCATATTCGGAGATCTCTGGTTGTCAACTCGATTGAATCTTCCTATAGCATTCCTTAATGCTTCTGCAATTTGGCCTTCATTTCCTCAGGGCTTCCTTGGTTTTCATTTCCTTCCTCTGGATCCAGCTCTCCGAGATCTCTCCAAATCGAATTGTCAAACTGATTATTATTATGGTCACAGCCCTGCATTTCCCCTCTGTTCGTTCTCCATTCAAAGCCCTATGTTTCCTGTTGGGGTCCTCTGCTGTCTTACTATGCATCCTGAGGGGCACGAGCTGGGCGTACAATGAAGACAGATCTAATAGGAGGCACCGACTTATCTGGTTCATCCTTTGCAAGGGCCCTGTCAGAATTGCCGGCCGGCTCCATGGTTCTTCTGCTGGCTACCTAAACCACAATATTAAAATCTCAAGCTTCCATGAAGGAAATTTTAGATGCCTTCCAGGCTCCAGCTCCAACGCTTATTTTGTTCACTATCTGAAGTCCCTCTGCATCTTAATCAGCGAATATCATCTCCGTAAGGCAGCAGATCTTCCCATCGTGATACGTACCCTTCTTGGCGCCCTATCTCACTGTAACTATGACAGCAACTCCGTTTTGTTCAACTTGAGAATCAACCTCTGTCAAAGCAGCATTGTAATAGCCCGCGGCAGCTAGTTTTCCGCCTCTCAATAAAAATAACCGTTATGTGCCACATCATGATGATCACCAACATAAAAATTAAGTACAATTGCAACATGAACATAAAATATATGGACCATATATATATATATATATATATATAACTGAATAATGTTAAAAATATACAACTGTAATATAAATGTCATGGATCAGGCGCTGGTGGTAGTATAACAACATCAATAGCAGTACAAGTGGATGCATGCTCAGTAAAGCTGGGTGCAGCCTCAATAGTCGATGGTCGAGCCTGCTCATGATCACGATCACTAGTACTGATGGATGCAGCCATTGGTGGTAGTACAACATCAATATGAGCAGTAGTAGTGGAGGCCTGCTCAGTCAATAATGCAGCCTCATTGGTCGATGGTCCAGCTTGCTCATGATCATGACTAGTACTAATGGATGCAGTTGTAGGCTACTAACTAGATGTGGCCGATGGTCCAGCCTCATCTCTATGATGACTGTCAGATGCTGCCAGTGGAGCCTCATGCTCATCAGGTGCACTGTGAGGTGAACGATCATGAGATGCATGTGAGTCGCTGCTCGCGGACTGTCCATCACATGCCGCGGCTCGACTATGCCTATAGCTACGGATAGTCCTCCTCAGTCGCGTAACAGCTGTCGTAGCTCCTACGACATGCCGCATCAGGTCGTACATGTCACGCGACATGCCTCTCCACATCTGTAACAGCCTATCGTTGGCTTGTATGTCTCTGTAATGAGCGGGCCTGATGCCCGCATCAAAAATCAATGCACATAGTTGGTTAGCCAACTCCATCCTATATCTAGTATTAGGTCGACCACACCTAGCAAAAGGCGGCACTAGTGCACCATGAGCAGGAGCATGTCTCTCTGCTGCACCGGCCTCATCCTCATCATGATCATCCTCGGCATCAGCCATGTCCTGATCGTCATCATCAAGATCCACACCTGGATCATGTGGTGGACCTGGCATATCCTCGCCATCAAAAGAGCTAATGTCTGCAAAATATATACAAGTACACAACAATAATTAGACAATTTTACTACACAATTTAATAAAAACAAGTTAAAGAACATGTTAGAATAAATATAAATAAAACAGTAATATTACCTCTATCATCTGGCGGCTCATCAGCTGTGAAGAGGATGTTGGGACACCCTCGCCAATCTAAGCCAACATAAGGACATGGAACCATAATGAAGGGATGCAGCCCGTCAACACTGGCTAGTAAGTCCAGTGAATCATGTGATATCCTGGCTGGAAACAAAGTGTCTCCCCTCTTGGGCATCATCTGCCCCCACATGTGCATCCAGGCCTAAACATTGGCCTACGAGGTTGTTGAACAAAACTAGGTCTCATCTCTGGAAACCTCTCAAAAAATAAACAAAAAAAATCTAAAGCAAAACAGAAGTTGACCCTCCCTTATGCATGAGCACGACATCTATCTAAGGCTGTACAAAACTGCAGCAAAAAAATGGCAAACCACCTGACAAGTTGTGGCTGTTGTACTAAAGAATCAACATAATATAAAAACGAGCAACTAATGCGTTTCCCGTCACTGGTGTTGTGAAAAATGGTCGAAATGATAAGGGAGAGGCACTACACCTCCTGTCTACCAAAAGCACTTATACGTAACTGACCTCCAGGTACCTGAAACTCTGAAGGAGACAGTACATGTGCTCCAATGTATCTTTGGGAGTAAACTAACTGACTCCCTGCTACACAACCAGCTGGCACGTCTGGGAATGAGGGAAAATCCACCACTCTCCTCAATAGTTCTGTAATAAAATAAATATCCTCCTCAGTGGGTGTGTACCACTGGTCAGGACCAACCTAGAAAGCCTGTCGGTGGGCATTCCACCTGCGGATAAGATATCTCAAAAACACACTATGGGCCTTTAGGGAAGTAGCCTCCTCATAGAACTTGAGGAGGCCTACCTGCCTAATGATCCCCTGGGTATTTGTAGTAATAGGGCGAGGGTATGCATCTCTCTCCCTCTCTCGGGCCTCCCATTGGCGAATCATGTCATATTTTTCAACCTGTTGTTGCTGCTGTTCCTCCTCTTCTCTCTGAATCATTGCCATATTTTTTTATTTATTTATTAAAACAAACATGTATTTAGGAATATACATATACATACATATATATATATATATATATATATATATATATATATATATATAATTTTTTTTTTTTTTTTGGAAAAAACAACAAACAGACAAGTCGATGCGCCATAAAAAACAGTCACACACCGGTCGCGGTGCGTCTTAAGAATGTAGCACACCGGTCTCGATGCCCCTAATGAAATACAACGCACTGGCCTCGGTGCAACTGTCTATTTTTCAAGCACTGTTAACTTTATCAAAGTTCAGAATAGTGGTGCGCTGACTGAAATATATGCCCCGGCGCGTATAGTCGTGTTAGCGCACCAACTTCATGACAATTACATAGTCAACGGTGTGGTCTTTTACCCGGCCGCACCGTTGACCCTCTCGGAATCCAGAATGCGGTGCGCTGACATACACCAGGGTGGATAATTAAATCGATACCTTAACTAGTGATTCAGAGATTAACAGAATTTTTAGATAAATGAAGCGCACTACATATTATATATATATATCTATCTATATATATATATATATATATATATATATATATATATATATATATATATATATATATATATATATTTATTTTAAAATTATTCGGGGCGCCTTTCGGTACCGCCCTAGAAACGGTGCAGATACCATTAGCACTGATGGTGGTGCGGCCAGTAAATTTCACAGGCAACACCGCTATCCGGTGCGAGCCGAATAGCTCCGGCGCACCGCGGAACAAATTTTTTTCCTTTTCTTTTTTAATGGTTATTTTTAAGGATATTTCAATTTCTAATCCGCTAAAAGGCTTAATTATGGAAAAACTAGAAAAATACCTGTACATTTCTTCGTCGAGGAGGAATATTGGCTGTAAACTTTGCAAAAGAAAAATTTCCCACTGTTTTTCAAAATGCAAGCTAGAGATTGGTGGCCAATGCAGAGCAGCAGTGCGTGCAATGGGTGCAATGAGACCACCGATGTCAGGGCGACTCAGACAAGGGGAAATGGCACTAGTGCTTGAGAGCTCTGGAGCATTGAGGAAAGTGAAAAATGAGGTTTTTTTGCCGTAATGTTTTTTTTTATTTAACCCTGTTCCAGTGCGCGAGGTTTTATAGGCGCACCGGTATGCTTACCTACAACCGCACCAGGCTATGTCAAATTTGGCGCGTTATTTATAATGCACCGGGGCGATTCCCTTACACCACACTGGGATGTTTCAGTATTGGCACGAAATTTTGATGATGCACTGGGGCGGAATATCCGTAAAGCATCGGTGCGGAATAGTCGTAAAGCACTGGTTTTTTGGATTTAATTTTTTTTTTATGTAACGCTATTCCGGTGCGCGCAGTTTATAGGCGCATTGGTGCTCTTGGATAAGAACGCACCGACACGTTTCTGTTTTGGCGCGGTGTTTTATGATGCACCGACGCGGAAGAGTGGTGAAGCACTGGTGCGTTATAGTAATAGGACGCCCCAGAGGTGTGTGTACGTTGTGCAAGATTTCCGGTGTGCCAATGTTTCGTGCGCACCAGTGCGTTCTATGGTATGGCACGCACCGATAATTGAGAGCTCAGGGGCACTGGAAAAAATGAAAAATCCGAGTTTTTCTGCCGTATTTTTTTTTTTAATTTAACCCTTTACTGGTGTGCATGGTTTATAGGCACACCGGTTCTGTTTCTTACAAACGCACCAGTCGGTTTGTGTTTTGGCGCGATGTATTATGATGCACCGGTGCAGTTTCTTTCTATCGCACCGGGTGGTTTTGGTTTTGGTGCGGTGTTTTATAATGCACCAGCGCGGAAGAGATATGACGCACCAGTGCTATAGAATAATAAGATGCACTAGGCGGGTGTGTACAGAATGCACGGTGTCCAGTGTGCCAATATTTTGGTTTGCACCGGTGCTTTCTCGGTTCCAGAGCACCGGGGCGACGTGTAATGATAAGCACACCGAGAGGAAAACATCCACAAAACCCTCCGCCCGCCAACCTCCTCTAGTATCCTTCGCTAGAAATGGATGTATGGGGTATTTTTCTGTGGGGTTCCTCAAAAACATCCGCTAGAGGGTCTTTTCCTTGCAGTGTAATTAGTTTCTAGTACTTTCCTATTTATGTATGCCATAGATAGTTTTAGCTCACTGACTCTTTATTGCGACATACTCCTTCTCATTACTTTGCTACTATATACTTGCACATTTTGTAGCAAGTTGTTAATCATGGGATGAATTTGTCCCCATTCACTAGGTACTTCATACTTGTCCTCACGCCAACATTTCTTCATTTAAAAGCCAAGAGGAAAACTAACCTGGTGGTAGCTAGTCCCACATAATGGATGGGGCTCCTCTAAATGATGTGAGGTCTAATTGGGCCTTCATACCAGGGAGAACCCCTTACCATTGGCGAAACATTTTTCCCCATCAACAGGGACCAATGATCCAATCAATGTCATGGGAAATACATTGGGAAAATTTTCTTTACACTATATTTGATGATCATTCAACCTAGTTGACTTTCTCCACATAAAAAAAAAGTCTAATTTGCTTCAGTTACCATAGGTTGGTGATAATGAAATCTGTATTTGAGTTGTAAATAATGATAGTGAACTAATGTAGATGTAAATATTAATAGTTTGATTGAATTTGAAGTTGTCACTAACATATGTACATTGTTTTCTGACTATTTTGAGATGCAAGATGACACTAGTGTAGGGTATAATTTGGTTGACCAATGAGAATATAAAGTCTCGATGCCTTTCTAATTAGAATAAAAATGTATTGATAAGTAAAAGATGAACATACCCCACGTATTGAATAGTGATCATGGTTTATCTCTTCAACCCAAAGTTCACCAACAAGAGGTGTGGATGTATATGTCATTTTTTAAAGAATTGTATATTCCATTCATTACTCACTTTCTAAACCCAACTATTGGCACTCTTGTTTCTGCACTTATAATTTTTTCTCCCTGGCATCACAACCTTTCTATTGAACCTATTTGCATACCTTGTGTTTAATTCACATCACTAACTGGAGCAACCCTTATGATGATCTGGGTCATACAAGGAATGTAATGAAATGCTGGAAAATAAAATGAACACACACAAAGAAATATAATAGGTTTAACAATAATGTGGTGAAAACCCAACTTCTATTAATAAATGAAATACCAAATACTATAGAACACAAACTAGCTAGAATTGTGGTAGCTCTCTATAAACATAAACAGATGGTGGCTATGTGCATTTGTAAAAGATATCACAAGTGACTAAGAGAATGTTCTTTTAACATAAAGTAAGAACCTTACATGTCCAAAAACCTAACTCTAGAATATGAAATACCAAAAGGTTTGTGGGCCCTGATGGGGTTAGTTGGTACATTAGCCTACTGTGGTTGTAAATTTTTCATACAATATTTTTTTGGCATGCTCAATAGCCCATTGGAAAGTTCTAGTTGAGAATTACAAATTTTGATTAGGGCCCATGATAGAGATTAAAACTATGGCCTAGGCCACCACTATGTCAAAAAATGATCATTTAAGGCCTCAAAATGGCCCCAGAAGTTCAAGACATGAAAAAATGTAGAAAAACAACCAGGATGGATAATTGTTCTTTGAGCTATTGGAGTAGGTGGATGGCCGCCAATATCCACCTGTATGATATGAGGACCTAAAAACACCTGAAACCCATATTATACACCTCATCATCCCAATAAGGAAAGGTGTCATAAGTTTTCAACATAGATTTGTTTAGGTGCATCCTATGCTAAATCCATTAGTCGAGAAAGAAATTTGAAAGCTAATGGATGCCCCAATGATTCTAAACCCATGTTTAATGTAATGGCCATGAATGCTATAACTTGTACATAAAAAAAATTCATTTTTCATTGAAATTTTGAAAATTTCACTCCTATTTCCTTTGTTTTCTTCGTTTGTTTTTAACGTAATCCCTCTTGTACATAAATAAATGTTTATTTTAATGATGAATTCCTTTTAGTGGATTGACATGTGATTTATTTACACAATGAATTCCTTCAAGAATAACATAGGTCAAAACATGAATTTGTGTGTAATGTCTGGGACCATTCCTTAGAATATCACAATCAAATTATTTCTAAAGACAATATGATCACTTCTATGGGGAAAATGCTATGAATTGTGGTAATGATCATTGGACATGTATCCAGCTACTGATCTAGTCGATAACCCTCATAACATCTTGTGAAATCTTAATCATGGCCTCATCCTGATCTAAAGGCTCAAGCTCAAGAAATGATGTTAGGGAGACAAAATTACAACAAGCATCCTTTAAATTTTCCCAATGGATCACCTTGGCTAGCATTTAGAATCTAGTCATATACCTTGTGGGCAATTGATCTCAATAGAGAAAAGTACGACAAATGAAAAAAATGTTAATGAATAAAAGATAAAGGCCCGATAATGGTTTCCTAAGCAAACGAGACATAAAATAAACCTTTCCAGGGATGTGGAAGTTTGTTAACAATGGAACAATGTTTATGACTCTTAGGTGACTTTGTCGAGGCTGTGGATGCTCTCTAGAAGTGGATCTAATGCTAGAAATTAATATTTATTGCTTTATTATTTAATATCCTAAAACATCACTATTTGCTACACCAAATTCTAAGTGAATACATGTGTTCTTGCTAAAGTTTATACCCTTCTAGTCATTCCTAAGCCGCAACCAAAATGAGGAAGAGAGAAGTTAGGCAACTCAACATTTGAAAGTTCTCAGCAGTCGTACCCTCATGGTAGGAAAAATACATCTTAAAGGCACATCAATCACATTTTATTCAAGTAGATTCTCTGGCATACACAAAGATTCAAGGGTCATTCTAGTGTTTCACCATTTATTGTGACTCTGATAACAACCTCCCCTCAATTCCTCTCAATGACTTGTGCTTAGAAGGAATTGAGGGGCCCCACCTCTTCATCAAGTGCTGAGATCACCATATCAATCTTATTGTTGATGTTTCTCCCTGGAAAAAGAAAAATTTCCCTCTACATTTTTCAAGAGGTCATTCTCCTCTATTTTAGCACACTCATATAAAACTTAAATATCAAAGATTAAAACATTTAACTCATGCACCTGTGAGTGTATAAGTTTTTCTTTGGGAAGAAAATAAAATAAAGAATGAACTAAATTTTCATACTCTCATTCCACATTGGAATCCATAAGCATATGTGAGGAAACATTTATGAAGCAAATTTAATAGATGGAAATAGAAAATATTGGTCCACATATACATAGAACTATAAAATCATATCATGCATTTGGAACCACAAAAGCATAGGAAAACATCCATTAGATTTTTACTTCTTATTTGGAATTAGTGTTTCATAACCACTAATGAAATTATTTCCTGAAATAATATTTTATGAGAGTCAAAAAAATAATATATGGAGTTGAAATCTCAAAGTAGAGTTAAGTGCCTAAAGCACAGTCACAAAATGATGTTACTTAATTTTGAAAATAAATGTATTTCCCCCCTAATGCGACTAGGTTGGGCTCCCCGTGGACCAATAGTAACGATAAAGGGAACCTGGATGAAAAAGGGAGGAAATGCAGTCAGGGATTGAATTTAAAAAACCCGCTACAGTTCAATAAAATCAGAATAATACAATTCTAAGAAGATAGAAAGGAATTGACTTAGAATAAAAATAACACTCATAAAATTGTATAAGGTTCAACTGTGGAAATATCCATCTCTTGTTGTTAAAGAAGTGTTTGATAATGATAGGTCTATATTAAATATTATTTTCTCAACTAATTCGGTAGTTACAGAGGATTAACGATTTCTTTTAATGATTTTTGTAGCCATTTTTCTATGTATTCTTTCATGGGAGGAACCATAATGTATTAATTTACACGTAACTCAAAGATATCTTCCTGATCGTAGTTGTTTGACCGCAGATAATTGGTCCTCGTTTTCATTAGCAAAATAAACAAAACACTTTTCAATGTGGGCCTTTGAAAAGTTTGTTAAGTTGCCGAATTCAACACCCAATGATGTTTTAATAATTTCCAATTCTTCTTTTACTATATCTTAAGGAATCATCATGGAATTTATGATTATTCATGGGCCTTGAAGGTCATTGAAAACTTTAGCAACTTTGAGAAGGGTATTACTTCTATGATTATTAATATTTGAATACTCAATAGTAACATCTTGCAATACTTTTATCCCAGCAAACCATCCAACTATCATTTGCTTTATTCTCTTTGGATTAGGAAGGTTTTGCTGCGTTCTTTGGAAGTCATTTAGAGTGTTGACTTTATTCACAAAGGTAGAAAATTGATTATCAAAGAATTGATGCTCATATTAGAGATATTTCTTAAGATATTCAACAAATGAATGTATCCTTTGATATAAGTTCGTCATATGTAAATACATTTCTCATATTTATTTGATAATTCCCATATGATTATTAATATTAGTTGGTACATATAATATGACACCGTTTTATAGCTACATTTATTTCTTAATTCTTTGGGGGTGTGTTGAGGGTAGTGATTGCATTCTCTAGTCCACGAATAGTCAATGGGGTTGATGAGTCTCAATATTGAAACAAAAATGTTTCAACTCCCAAGGATACCAAATTTTATTATCAACTCAGGGTTCATACAAACTTAAGAGGTATTAGCACTATATAACATGAAATGTGTCATTTTTTCATTCATATGATGCAACAAAGTGATTTGAGATGTGCAGAGACCATTTTGCATAATTCTAAGGAAGACAACTACTGAAATTAACTTTACAAGAAAGAAAGAGTTGAAACTTTACTTGTCCAACTGCATTAAAGTAACTCTAATCTATTTGCGGAAAAAGAGATGCTGGGAAAAAACCCCTAATTATGTTTTGCAAAAATTAAATGATAGGAATGTAAACCTAGACTAGTTGCATGGAATCAAATGCAAGAAAGCAAAGCTATAATACTTCATTCAAAGTAAACTCTAATATATTTGCAGAAACCATCAAGTGCTAAAAAAAATCAATGCAAACTATTTATATGCTATTTAACTCATGAAGAAAATAATAAATCCTAATTGAATATTTAAAGATACAATGACATAGGAATGATGAAAAAGGGGCCTCTAGTCTTTTCCAGTTGTATTCCAAGACTTAGGGGACATTTTAAGGTGATAGTATATGAAAAATAGGTTTAAGAATCAATTCGAGATGATTTTTGATCAATTCTGTGAAGTGCTATAGGATGCTACGATATTTCTACAGGATGCTACGAGATTGCTACAATATTGCATCCGAAAGAATTTTAAGGAATTTAGAAGCGATATGAAAGTGTTGAAAGATGGTGGAAGATTAGGAAAGAGTGTAGATGAAATTTCCAAGCTTATATCTACTCAGTATCCCAATTCACACAAGGGGAAAAGTCAAACTAATGGTCTGTTGCAACTCTGTAATGTAATTTATGTGCGTAGAAAATTTGGAGGAATGAGTAGAAGAAAGATGTTGAAAGAGATGGTGTTGGTGATATAATATGATGTTATTCTTTTCCTCCGAACCAATAGATCTTACTCGCACATAAAATTATTATTTAGCTAACAAATACTTTATGGTTTAAAGGACTACTAAAAGGTTAATCTTAGAAAAGCAAAATGCAAAGGAAATGATGATGTAATATTCCAAAATTTTCACACGATATTTAGAATATTAGAGTTCTTAATTTTCTTAATGAATTAAGTAAATAAAAGGGTGGAGGGACCCATAATCCTCAAGATGAATACAGATCCACCTTTTATGTGTGAATCTGGATTAATTAAACATAGATCTACATAATGGAATAGTGGAGCAACTACTAATGTGAATGGAGTGGAGATCATATCTCATTAATGAGATAGATCATGGAGGTTGAAGCAGTCAACTAAGATCATGGAGGGAATCTAATGTAATATCATAGAGCATTCATGATGAAGTGATGGAGGAAGTAGTGCATTTAATGCACACTGGATGGAGAGGGTGTACATTGCATGTAAACATGATGGAGGACTTGGAGAGACAACACAGTCAAACATGGAGGATTATGTCCACATGCACAACACAGTTTAGAGGTGGGCCAAGGAATGGGAAGGCTCATAAACTATATAAAGGAGCTGAAGGTAACATTGGAGGGGGGATTTTGATTATTCATTTGGAGATTTGTTTAGATATGGAATTGTCATTTGACATTCCATGCTTTCTTTGGTTGTTTAGCTAATATTGCAAGTGTTGTTTAGCACTGGGTGTTCCCGAGAAGGAATCCTACCTCTTCCCTTGAGTGATATCTAAGGAAGAGGGTTGTACTTCATTCAGCATAAGGAATTGGTACCACATTATTTCTATTCTCTGCAGAACACCTACCTTCAGGAATTACACAATTTCTAAAGATCAGTTTGGGAGGTGGAGGTTGTCTTCAGTATTTCAGCTGGAGAACCGGTGAGGGAGTATTCCTATCACCTTGGAATTAAAGATCAACATTCCCAGGGTTTCATTGCAGATCTAGCATCAGGCCAAAATTTATTGACCTCCTATCAGCAGCAGTCCCATCAAGGATTGTGCAGTCCATCATTGCAGATCCAAAGGAGGAAGGAAGCTACTAGTATTTCAGCCAGTAATCCTATGAGGGATCATCCCCTCACCTTTCCATCACCACGTCCATTAGCCTAAAGCTTATTGCAGCACATTTCAGTAGGTATAGAGCCTCTCCCTCTTGTACAACACATTTTCTGTAGCAGCTACATATTTAGTTGCTGCAACTTGAAGGAGGAAGAAGAGGAGACAAGATCTCAAGCTCTTAGATTGTAGATCTGAACGAGGGATCAACCCTCAAAGCTTAGATCTGTTTGTATAACATATTGCAGCCATCTTTGGATCAAATCTAGCTTCAGATCTGCATAACCCAACAGTCAAAGGTCAAACCCTAGGAGGGTGATTTTCCAAAGTTGTATATCTAGAAAATCCTTTATGGGTTATCTTGGGTTCCCATCACATTGGCCAGATATTGAATCTTGGCATCATCAAAGCTCCTGAGATCCATAGATATGCATTTCCTTTTTCTGTAGCTTCATGTACATCAGCAAAAAAATGGATAGCGCATTATTTCTTCCTGTAAACTCACCAGTTATGTAGTGCTAGTTGTAGCATGTTTGCAGGGTGATTCTAGGCCATCTCTTTGGCTAGATTCCCTCATCTTTTGTACATTGTGTAACTGAATCATCTCCATATAATAAAAAGGCTCAACCTCTCTGTATATTCTGATGTCTTCTTTAGATTTATTTTTTACTTAGTTGTAGTTCTTATATTGTGCTTCAGTATTACTGCATTCTCCCTTTTGGGATATTACAGTGGTATCAGAGCATGATCTTTGGCTCAGCTTGTGGAAACTTCATCTTTTGCATCAAAAGAAGAAGCAGATAGATGAGATCTATCATGAAGGAGGATTATATTTTTTCCACTCCTCTCTTTATATCCATTCAAGATCTCTCCAAAGAGGTCAAACAAATGAGGAGACAAAGGTAAAAATAAGATCCAAGAAGAAGATTTGATGAGGAAGGTCCAAGCACTTCCTATCAGCAACAAAGGAAACCAGAGAATCATAGATCTCCTCATAGATCTACTATGCCCGCTTTCTCTGAAGAAGGTGAATGGTGTAAAAATGAAGAAAGAAGAGAACTTGAGACTCATGAGACTCTCAGTCTGTATCTTGAAGAGTACAAAGCACAGTATAGAGCATTCAAGGAGAGTCTAACTCTCCAACAATTCTTCAAAATAAAAAAAGAAAGAGGATCCTATAGCAGCAATAGAATAAAGATGCACAATGGATTCTATTTTCCTAAATTTGATGGATCTTCCTCAAGCACTGTTAAGGTTTGGAGGAAAGAGTTAGATACATTTTTCAGAATACATCTTGTGGCTGAAAAAGAGGCTGTCTAGATTGCATCACTTCATCTTCTAGGTGAATCTAATAATTGTTGGTTTGGTCACATGGAGAATGCAAAGGTGACTAAATATTCATATTTCTTTCACAATTTGAGGAAGAATTTTGATGTGAGAAAACCAATGATGTGTCACAAAGAGAAATTTCCTAAGGGAACAAAGGAGAATGTCATTCTTGTCACTCTAGACACGGAGTCACTACATTCACCACTAGCTGCAGAATTACTTGTATTCGGAGGAGAGACACTTGCAACTTTGCAAGATAGTCTTGAGCTCTTGACACATAGAGTCCCATGCATGATTCTGGAGATGCATGAGGAAGAGGAGGTAGCCTCCAGCACTGGTACACTTGGAGAAGAGAAACTATCACTCTTACCAGTTTTTGGAGACACCATTGTCCTGGTTGGAGGAACTCTTGTGTTCTTGCAAGAGGTTCCCACACATCAGTTGATCCAAGGTATGCATACACTTTCATCACATATTGTTTCAGTAGATAATATTGAAACTTATGGGGACATGCCATTAGGGCCAATGCATAACCAAGGGTTAGAAAAAAAATGCTGATTTGAAACAACAACATATCACAACACAGAGGGCCCTTGATCTAATCAAGGAGGAGAATAAGAGCTATCCCAGTTCAGAATTATTGAGCTACATTCAACCCTTTGAGTTGAAGTGTAGAGTTTCAGAAGATGGGATGAGCATGATATTATGTACAATGGTTGGCTATGAGTTCAACATTGCGCCTTCCTATGAGACATCATATCTATCACCATGCAAATCTACAACGTTGTCACTTAGTAGCTGTGATAATGAAGGGGCCCCATTATTCTTGTATCATTTTGAAGGTAGCTTCACTCATGAAGCAATGGAGGTTAAGATGATAGATGGTAGACATCTTGAGATGAGGAATCTTTTCTCCTTTCTAGATGACACTTTCTCAATGAGCATCTCCCAGCTCAAAGAGAAACTTCTACCTGCAATAGATCCAAAACCTCATTGGTTTTGGAGTGCCATTGATGAGAAGAAGATATCATTGAGAGATCTAATTAGAGGTGCACTTCAACATTTCATGGAGTGCAAAGTTCTTCATTAGTTTGAGAAGAATGGTATTCTACAAAGGGAGGATACCATGTTTATGCAATACATCATTCATCATCCACATTGGGATGAGTGGGAGAGGATGATAAGCAAGGGGTTGCATGACCACTTGCAGATATATGACATGGGCCAGCAAGAATCTTGGTTACGTTGGTTGCTCTTGGGTGAGTTTGGTTACTACCCAAAGGCTCCTATTTCTTTGATCCATGCCTTGAAAAACACTCATGAAATGAAGAAGGAGGCATGGCTATGCTGGCTGCTCTTGGGTGAGTATGGTTACCACCCAATAGCTCATATTTTTCTGATTCATGCCTTGTGTATCAGTGATAGAATGCAACAAAAGAAGGCATGTTCACTTTGGTTGACCATGAGAGGGTTTGGCCATCACATGACATCCCCTATGCCTATTTGTTTTGAATTGTGTAAAACTTGGCATGGTACTCTCATGATGTGTATTAATGGTGCTTACTTGTATTGGGCTGATATGACATTCCACATGTCTATCAATATTTCTTTACTCCATGATTCACATGAGGAGGGGAGAAGGCAGCAAGATCTCTTGTTTCTTTGGTTGCTTTTGGGGGAGTCTGGCTTATCCATATTGCATGGGGGAGATGGAGGATGGAAACAAAGGGCCTTACTTCGGTGGTTACTGTAGGGAGAATATGGTTTGACATCTTTGTCTACCCATATATCTCTACTTATTCTTTTGCATAATGTTGGAATGATGCTTGGATCTAACAAGGCCAACAGGGCTAAGGATGAGGGCATGTCAATGATCAATCTACTTCATAAAGCATGGGATGAAGAGATGTATTGTGAGATGGAGCTTTTCCTCTATGGAAAGAACCACTTTATTTTATGTATCTCATGTATTGATGATGATGTTGGACATCATATGGTTGTCACTTGGTACTTCATGGTGGAAGGAGGGCATCTAACTATATACAGTTGGAGGTCATTCTATTAATTCTTGAGAGATAACTTTGGAACCAAACATGCATGACACATTGCAGCAAATGGAGGAGGCCTTCCTTATGTGGGTGCCATTTGGAGGGGAATGGATGGTTTTTCATCTACTTTTGTAGTTTCTTGAGGACAAGAAACATTTTTCTGGGGAGCACTGTAATATTCCCAATTTTTCACATGATGTTTGGAATATTAGAGTTCTTAATTTTCTTAATGAATTAAGTAAATAAAAATATGGAGGGAACCATAATCCTAAATATGAATAAAGATCCACTTTTTATGTGTGAATTTGGATTGATTAAACATATATCTACATAATGGAGTAGTGGAGTAGCTACTAATGTGAATGGAGTGGAGATAATATCTCATTAACGAGATAGATCATGGAGGTTGAAGCAGTCAACTGAGATCATGGAGGGAATCTAATGTAAGATCATAGAGAATTCATGATGAAGTGATGGAGGAAGTAGTGCATTTAATGCACACATTGCATGTAGACATGACGGAGGACTTGGAGAGACAATGTAGTCAAACATGGAGGATTATGTCCACATGCACTGCGCAGTTTAGAGGTGGGCCAAGGCATGGGAAGGCTCATAAACTATATAAAGGAGAAGACAACATTGGAGGGGGGATTTTGACTATTCATTTGGAGATCTGTTTAGATCTGGAATTGTTATTTGACATTCCATGATTTCTTTGGCTGTTTAGCTAAGATTGCAAGTGTTTTTTAGCATTGGGTGTTCCCGAGCGGGAATCCCACCTCTTCCCTTAAGTGATCTCTATGGAAGAGGGTTGTACTTCATTAATAATCAGGCATTGGTGCCACATTATTTGCATTCTCTGCAGAACACCTACCTTCAAGAATTACACAATTTCTGAAGATCAGTTTGGGAGGTGGAGGTTGTCTTCAATATTTCAGTTAGAGAACCGGTGAAGGAGTATTCCTATCACCTTGGACTTAAAGATAAACATTCCAAGGGCTTCATTGCAGATCTGGCATTGGACCAAAATTTATTGACCTCCTATCAGCAACAGTCCCATCAAGGATTGCGTAGTCCATCATTGCAGATCCAAAGGAGGAAGGAAGTTACTAGTATTTCAGCTAGTAATCCTATGAGGGATCATCCCCTCAACTTTCCATCACCACTTTCATCAGCCTAAAGCTTATTGCAGCATATTTCAGTAGGTATAGAGCCTCTCCCTCTTTTACAACGCATTTTCTATAGCAGCTGCATATTTAGTTGTCGCAGCTTGAAGGAGGAAGAAGCAGAGACAAGATCTCAAGCTCTTAGCTTATAGATATGAAGGAGGGATCAAACCTATCTTTTTGTATAACATATTGTAGCCATATTTGGATCAGATCTAGCTTCATATCTCCATAACCCAACAGTCAAAGGATCAAACCCTAGGAGGGTGATTTTCCAAAGTTGTAGATCTAGAAAATCCTTTTTGGGTTATCTTGGGTTCCCATCACATTGGCCAGATCTTGAATCTTGGTATCATCATAGATTCTGAGCTCCATATATCTGCATTTACTTTTGCAGCAACTTTATGTACATCAGCAGCAAAAGGGACAATGCAGTATTTCTTCTTGTAAGCTCGCCAGTTACACAGTGCTAGTTGTAGCATGTTTGCAGGATGATTCTAGGCCATCTCTTTGGCTAGATTCCCTCATATTTTGTACATTGTGTAACTGAATCCTCTCCATATAATAAAAAGGCTCACCTTCTCTGTATATTCTGATGTTGTCTTTAGATTTATTGTTTACTTAGTTGCAGTTTTTATATTGTGTTTCAGTATTACTACATTCTCCCTTTTGGGATATTACAGATGAGTTGAATTTAAAATAGAGTATAACTATGGAATAAAAGAAATAATATATTCTTATGATAGTCCACATAGGGCTTACAACCAATATTTTAAAGATAATCGACTAACCAACCTCCAAAGTGAAAACTGTTTTTAGATGAACCAGATTTGTAGAACAATGAACTAGTAAGTTGATCTAAGCACCAAAGTGCCTAAGTTGATCAAGTGAAAATGCTATGGGGTAATTTTTTTTATTAAGTTTTTTTTTTTAAGCTTCAGCACAAGTGTAATCAACTCAAAATAATCTCATTAACACGTGCTAAAATTTAGCAAAACATTATTACTAAAGCCATAAATTTCAGGAAAATGAACTAGTAAGCCAATGTAACTAACTTAAATGCCTAAGATAATCAAGTGAAAATGTTATGGGATAAATTTCGTTATTAATTTGAATGTTTTTATACTTCGATCCAAGTGGAATGAACTCAAAATAAATCTATTTTCAAGTGCTAAAATTCAACAAAAGTTACTACTGTTTTTCTACAGGAAACTTCCTGAAATTCCAGAATGATGAACTAGTAAACCAATCCAAGTATCTCAATGATGAATATAACTTTGCAAATATTTTATAGGGATTCATCATAATTTTAATTCTACAAATAACCTACAAAAAAACTTAATTCAATCATTTAACTAATATAACCTACAACAAATGAAGCATGAATACTAAATGCAAAAATAGGAAATGCAAGACCAAGAGATGTAAGTAAACAAGAAATGAAAAGAAGACAAGGAAATTGTACAACAGGGCTTTGAGGCTCCTAGGATGTCCAATACCAAGGATACTTAGATTCCTATTAGGGAATCAATAATTAGAAGATGAAAATGAAACCAGACTTCATTATTAGAAACAATTCAAGTACATCCCTGCTGGAAATGAAAGTAGAGCTGCCAAAAAAAAGTTTTTTTCATAAGAAGATTAAAAAATCCATGAACCTAGAGGCTAATTCGAATTAGTACTTACACAAATTTATGGGGAAGCATCCTCCTTGCAAGGAGTCAAATTTTCCCTCCAAAATCCCTCAAAAAGTGGATCTAATTCCCAACACTAGGAATATTCATTTAATAATGAGAGTCTGGATTCTCTTGTAGGAGGGAAAACATCCCTATATTTTCTCAATTAGCGGAGCTTCAAAATATGTTAATGATTTCATAATATCATATTCCTTTATTGGTCCATCCTGTGGCATCCTATTGGAGGGAGAAAGTCCCTAAATCCCATAATTCTGTAGATCCTCATAATTTACTCAATATTCTACAAAATAAATAATATTAGGCACATTATCTGCAATTATCTATAAAAATTTCAAATGAACATAATGTAGCTAAAAAATATGTCATAAAATGCAAAAAGATAGGTTAAATGTGTTGAAGGATGGTCAGATGGGCCTTGAATTGTACCTATTTGGGAGGTCCATTATACCCCCTTATTGAAAGTGTTGCTCATCCCAGTGAGAAACTTATTCACCTAACTGTACCTCATTCATGGCCCTAGCGGCCTCCCTGGCATCCCAAGGTACCTTAGAAAGAGTTATTTATTCTTTTATTTTGTGGCCTAGATGATTTCCAAATGACCTCTAGAGTTCTCTGTTCTGCTATTTGGGTCACAACAAGGTTGACTAGGTCTTCCTTAGGTACTGTGGTTTTTGTTTCTATTTCAATTTGTGCCCCATGCTTCTTCTTATTCTTCTTTAACCTCTTCTTCTTCCTCATTAGTCTCTCCTTCTTCTTCCTAAGCTTCTTCTTCTGAAAATTATTTCTTCCTTTCTCCATATTACTTCTAGGATAAATGTGGTAATTCTGTTGATAAATTCTTCATTTAGATGGAAGATGAGTCCCCTTACAATGGTTGTAGAACCATCTTTTTCTTGAGGCCGAAGGCCTATAGAAAAATTGTGAGTAATCTCATCATCAAACCCTTTTAACTTCTAAAAAAATCCCAACAATTAGTGGTTGGAAAAGATATCCCGGACAATGGGGTGTTGCTGAATCCTTGATGATTCTATGGACTCTCTATGATTTAAATCACCCCTAATTATTTTCACCGTAATTTTCCAAGGTTGGCAAGTGGATTCACCCTATCTACTACCAGTATTAGATATTTTATGTGCAATTAGGGTTTTCAAAACATAAGTAAAAGGAGCGATTTATTCACACTAGTTAGAAGAGGGAAAAATTCATGCTCAACTCAAAAAAAAAATATTTCCATTCTGATCATGCTCAATTCAAAAGAAACATTCATTTTCTTTTCATTCCCAAAATTTTATCAAAAATTTGATACAGGATGTATTTTTAAAATATTTAAAAGTTTTGCAAGCTTCTTGTCCACATGTGGCAAGGAAAAATATGTTCTTACCCTTCCTTCGAATGTTCCTCTTTGAATTATAGAGTTTGGGGGATGAAATTTCTCAAAATGAGGATCTTTTACAACTCTATGGACTTTCCTATAGCACCTAGAAATGATCCTATAACATGCTGCCTCAATCCTGTAACTGACTATGTCAATCCTACAACAACTACATATAGGTCCTGTAGTCCATCTATAATAGTCTATGAAAGCGATAATTCATGTAGCTTGTCTTCCAACAGTGGTGTCGGGCCTCGTTAGCTTAAAATACAAATTTTTTATGTGCCAAATGAGGGTTGGGCCCATTTTAAGTGATTGGTGGCTAAGTGGTTGGGCTTAGCACGTTGTATGAGTGGGCCCCCACTTACCATCTTAACATACCAGCCCCGAAGATGAATATGCATGTAGGCCCACCCTTCAGAGTCATCACCCCCTTTTTTTCTTTTCCTTCATGCATGTTATGGAAAAAGGAGATGAGTGTAGTTAACTGCCAAAGGTGGTCAAGAACACTGACCCATCCTTATCTTATAAGACATCATCTCTCACGCATTGATAATTTTTCTTAAAACCAAGATGTGCTCAAGGGGAAAAGTTAGAAATTCAGATACTTTTGCCTGCTTGATGATGATCGTGTTGATGAACCATGGTTAATGATTTTACCATTTGATGTTTGCATGAGGATGCTGAACATGGATGAGACTGTTTGAATTTCCTCTAAGGTGTAATTTGTGTTCTTCATTACTCCATGTAGTGGCTTGAATTTTTAAGTGTCCTTTGTTGATTGAAGTTTTATGATGCAGGTCCTTCAAGATACATGTGCCATTGTGGATCAAATATTGCTACTGTTTGTTGAAAATGGATCCTTTAGCAGTTTTCAGGGGATCCTGTAGTTGCTCAAGATTGGTGCCAGAGTCTTCTAATGGTTCATGGTGATTATATTTATTGATTTGGTTTGTTGAATGTGGTCCTGTAGGGTATGTTCAAGCTACTACATGATTGTGTGTCTTCCTTTAGCAGTCACACAAACCCTTCTAGAACCACAATTTTCTCTAAGTGTTTCTTCAATAAATATTTATAGTTCATAAGGAAGTTATTGATGTTGGTGAGAGAACCTTTTGTAATGGAAGAGGTGGAAAAAGGGATGAAGGACGATGATTTTGATAGAAAAATATGGGAAAATTTTCAATTGGTGTGGTGGATGGATGATAAGTCTATTGCGGTCTCCCCTCACCTATTCTTGAGTGAAAAACATACAAAATTCTTATTTTTATGCTAATTAGTATCCTATAACAACTTTGGGAAAATCCCGTAGAACCCTCTAACTTTCCTATAGTAGAATTGTTTAAACCATATCTCTCAAATGGTATATTGTATTCATTTGAACTTTTTTGATGATGTTACCATCATCCTTATTCATCCCATAAAAAAAATATTGGCCAATGGATGCATGAATCTTGACAAAAATGAAAAATGTTTGTAGGTGATGGCGACCAATTTCTTGAAAAATATTCATTGGAACTAGATAAAAAAATTTAAGCATGTTACCATCATCCTTATGCATCTCCCCATAAAACAACTTGGCCAATGGATGT
Source organism: Pinus albicaulis (assembly GCA_034641835.2). NCBI lineage: Eukaryota > Viridiplantae > Streptophyta > Pinopsida > Pinales > Pinaceae > Pinus > Pinus albicaulis. The sequence goes on along the minus strand of CM076573.1, from coordinate 559,613,982 downwards.
ATGGGTTTCAAGATATTTTCATCTGCCCTATGTTTTTTTGTAATTATGGAATATCCTGTAGCAACAAATACTTTCCTGTATTAGCTATAATACAATGATAAAAAAGAATTGGAAAGGCTTGGGAATGATGAGTGAAGGTTGTGGATGGTTAAGAAATGGATGAGAGTGTTGTGGGTAAGTGTCCTTGTTCCTATAAAGATGCATGCATTGAGCTTGGAGCCAAATATGCAAGCTGACCTCTTTATTCAGTTTCGATTATTTTCCTACACATTCATCATGGTAAGGAAATTTCCTATTTGTATTATTTTCTTTCTCTCTCTCTCTCTCTGTTTTCCCACGGCCTACTGGCTGCCTCAATGAGGTTTTCAACCAGCAGGTCTGTCTAGGTGCCTTAGAAGAGACTTTCACCTAAGAACTTATTTCTTATTTCTTAGTTTCTCCTTTCTCCAACCCATTGGCTGCCTCATGGAGGTTTTCAATCACTGAGCCAATCTCAAATGCCTCAAAGAAGGTTTTCACTTGAGATTTTATTTTTTCCTCTTCTTTTATTTTTTCTCTCATTTCCATTTATTTATTTCTACCCTACTCTACCTGAAAAATAAATTTTCTTTCAAGTATAGGAATACTTCCAATGGAGCCATGTGCATAGCAAGATGCCATATGAACTCACGTGTAGGCTTGAAATATACACTTTGACATGTACCAAAATATGCGAGACTAACTTCTTTGATGATGTAAAAAATTGATGAAGAGGAGCGTGGTGCCCCAAATTAATGATAATATGGAACCAATGGTAAATATAGATGTGATCCCCTTGGTTCTCTTGCTCATATAGATCACCCTATATGTCCTCTTTTGCCATGAAATTCAAATATTCTACTTTTTGATGATTTGTTTCTTGAACACATAAATAATCATATGATAAGAATAATAGAAATTGTTCAATATTAGACTCCAATGGCTGCTCTCCATCAAATGTGGTCCATGATTCCTTAGTCTCCTCTAGATCTTCTTCTGGATGTTTTTTTTCAATGACTACAGAGGGATCTTATTTTTGCAATACTTTTCTTGATCTAAGATGAATACCATTTAGATCAAGAGGAGTTGTCTGAAAATTTTGTACCTCAACATTGTAAGTGGGATGAGTTACTTTATTATTTGGGTTCAAAAATGGTTGTTCAGATAGTCGTGTGGGAGTTTATATTTGCGATGGATGTGGTTGAGGTTGTGGTTGTGGTGGAGGTGGATGGTATGGATAAAATTGAGTTTGGTATGGAGGATATTGAGGAAAATATTTAGGATATTGTAGATTTATTCGATAAGGTCCTTGCCAACCTTATTGCCACGATTGGTTTTGGGGTTGAGATGGAAAATATTTCCAAGGAAAGGGCGTGTTATTACTTTTATTTTGTTGTGCATAACCTTGAAATTTTGAAACAGGTTCTTGCACCATACCAGGTTGACTAGGTTGCCATGGTCTTCTTGGAGCTACATAACAGAGCTGCTATAATGTTTGATTTGATCCACTATCCTCCTGGTAAACTTCCTTCATACCTGGAAATGATGGGAAATATTTAGTAGCATGTGATTATGCAAAAATAACACAAATTTCAACATTCTATTTCTACATTCTTAACATATCTATTTGTGCACTTAGGATTGCTACAATTTTATGTTTTAAATTTATCAAGCAAATTACCAAATTTAGCTTGTCTTACCAATCTCGATGTTGATTTAATTACTCTTGCCTTTCCTCTTGATATGTGCTTTCATCTTTCACAAATTTATTCAAATGATAATTGGCATACATCCCTCTACTCATTAGATCAAGGAGATCAATCCACTCTTTTCCGATTATTCATAATCAGAGGGTTTTTGGTGTGTTAATTCCTAAATTATGCAATTTTCCCTCCTAAAATTATACATAAATCTCTCTATCATATCCTCAAGTCTCTCATCTTATTTTTGATTCATTCCAAATATTTCCTCTTTAATACAATTATATATATATATATATATATAATAGTCTTTATTTATAGAAATATCCTTTGCATATCATTCCATGATCTTATTGAATCAGTCCATAAACTCATCAACCATGTAAGAGATCTATCCTTCAATGTTTCCGGAAACAATCTCAATTTTTGAGTGTTTAATAAGTAACCATAATATCTACAAAGTATTTCAAATTCAAAGAGAAAGCTTTCCAGATCTTTTGACCTCATGCCATGGAAGTTGGGAAGAAACGATGGAGGGATTTTCTTCATATGAATGTTGATATTAGTTTCCTGAATGGGAAATATATGAGTATCTTCCTCATTTTCATAATTTCCATCCATTTTTCCACCTTCTATTGCACCTCTTCTTCTTCTACCTGGAAAAGTGGACGATGACGTGGTTCTTATTTCACCACACGATCAACATGATCAAGTTGGGGGGGGGGGGGGTGTTTGTGGCATTAGAGAAGTATTTTTTTATTTTGTTTTTGTAATTTTTTGAATGAGAATGCTAATGCAATGTAATTTTCTATTTGAGTAATTCCTAATGTAGAACATTTTTTAGTTTTTGTTTTTGTAGAAAGTAAGAGAAATGAATCAACTAGGGGAGAAAATATTGCATACTTTGACACCTCTTTGAAAACGATGCCAAAAAGTGATGAGCCCTAGTATTGCAACAAGAATGGTACAACTCCCAAGGCAACTAAATTTAATTATCAACTCAGAGTTCGTACAAACTTAAGAGGCATTAACACTATATGTGAAACATGGAAGGTGTCCTTCTTTCATTGATCTGATGCATTGGAGTGAATTGAGATGTGTAGATTCCATTTTACAGAATTCAAAGGAAGGAAACTAATAAACTTAACTTTATTAGAAAGAAAAAATTGAAACTTTACTGGTCCCACTGCATCAAATAAACTCTAATCTATTTGCAGAAAAAGTGATGTTGGAAAAGAAAACCCTAATTCTGTTTTGCAGAAATTAAATGACAAGAATGTAAACCTAGACTATTTTCTTGGAATCAAATGCAAGAAAGCACATATATATTATTGCATTCAAATTAAACTCTATCTATTTTTAGAAACCATCAAATGCGCAAAATAAATCAATGCAAACTATTTCTATGCTATTAACTCATGAAAAAAATAGTAAACCCTAATTGCAGATTTAAATCTACAATGATGGAGAGATGATGCACAAAGGGTCTATTATCTCTTTTCCAATTGGATTCCAAGGCTTAGGAGATATTTCAAGGTGATGGTAGATGAAAAATAGGCTTAAGAAGCAATTATGGACGATTTTTGATCAATTATATAAAGTGTTACAAGATGCTATAAGATTGCATCCAAAAACATTCTAAGGACTCTAGAAGCGCTCTGAAGGCAGGGAAAGATGGTATAAGGTTGGGAAATAGTGTAGAGGACCTTTCCAAGCTTATATATACTCAGTATCCCATCTTGTACAAGGGGAAAAGAAAACTAATGGTCTCTTGCAACCCTGTAATGTAATTTCTGTGCACATACAATTTGGAAGAATGTGTGGAAGAAAGGTGTTGAAAGAGATGGTGCTAGTGATAGAAGATGATGCTATTATTGTAATCTTAACGAATAGATATTACTTGCACACAAAGTTATTATTAACCTAACAAAGACATCATGATTTAAAGGACTACTATAAGGATAATTATAAAAAATCAAAATGTAAAATAAAGGATGAGTTGAATTTAAACTAGAGTCTAACTATGGCATAAAAGAAAGCCTATGTTTTTGTGCTTTTCCTCACAAGGATTAAAACCATGTTTTTCAAGAGAATCGACTAACCAACTTGCAAAGACACAACTTTTTTCATATAAACCATATTTGTAGAACAATGAACTAATAATCTAATTTAAGAAACCAAATACCTAAGATGATTAAGTGAACATGCTATGAGGTAATTTTTTTTATTAAATTGGATTATTTTATGCTTCAGTACAAGTGGAATCAACTTTAAAGAAGCTCATTAACACATGCTAAAATTTAGCAGAAATTTATTACTAAAACGAGAAAATTCAGAAAAATAAACTAGTAAACCAATCTATGTAAACAAATGCCTAATCTAATCAAGTGAAAATTATTTGGGATAAATTTTGTTATTAATTCAAATTTTTTTAGACTTCGATCCAAGTGGAATTAACTCAAAATGAATTTATTATCATGTGCTGAAATTCAACAAAAAATTACTATTGTTTTACTACATGAAACTTCCCTTAATTCCAGAATTGTGAACTAGTAAACCAATCCAAGTAGCTTAACGATGAATATGAATTTTCAAAGATGTTATAAGGGTGCATCATACTTGTGAGTTTATAAATTACCTGTAAAAAAACTCACTTCAATATTTTAACCATTATAATCTACAACAGATGAAGCATGAAATACTAAATGCAGAAATAGGAAATGCAAGAAAAATAGATGTAAGTAAACAAGAAATTCAAATAAGACAAAGAAATTGTACAATAGAGATCTGAGGCTCCCAGGATGTCCAGGCCCAAGGATACTCAAAGTATTATGAAGGAAACAAAGCCTAGAAGATGAAAATGAAACCAAACTTCATTATTATAACCAATTCAAGTACGCCCTTGCTAGAAATGAAAGTAGAGTTGCTAAACAACATTTTTTCTTGACAAGAAGACTTAAAAATACATGCTTGTAGAGAATAATTCAAATTGGGACTTATACGGATAGATTTCCCCTCCAAAATCCTTCAAAAAGTGGATATGGTTTTCAAAAATAGGAATATTTATTAAATACTGAATTCTAGCTTCTCCTTTAGCAGGGAACATATCCCTAAATTTTATCAATCAGTGGAGCTCCATAATATTTCAATGATTTCTTGATATCCTATTAATTTATTGGTCTATATTGCGGCACCCCGTGGTAGGAAGCAAGTCCCTAAATCCTCTCATTTTGTAGATCTTCAGAATTTACTCAATATTCTCTCAATATTTTGCAAAATAAATAATATTAGGCACATAATATGCAATTATCTCTAAACCTTCCAAATGAAAAAATTATAGCTCAAAAATATGTCATCAAATGAAAAAATAGAGGTTAAATGTGTTTAAGGATGGTCAGATGGGCCTTGAATTATACCTATTTGGGCGGCCCATAAAGGGTCATTGTTATAGGCCATTTTGTCACATATAGGGTCATAAAGGGTCATTGTTATAGGCCCATGGGAAGCCTCTTCTTTGAGAAGCTTCTATAATTTGTTACAGCTATTTACCTAAGGTAAAATATTTAAATCCTATCCTATCCTACCTTGGAGTTTCCATCCCTTATCCTTTGATCCCATCCTCCCATCAAGAGTGGATATCAAGCCCTAGATTGGTAAATGGATAAGAACTTCCAACTTACCTCCCTCTCCTATATATTTGTGGCCATCCACAAGCTAAGGGTTGGCTTTTGGAGACAGAATTCTACCCTCTTGCTACTATTGTGAAGAGTTATTATTCCATGCATTAGGGTGATTAGAGGTGAACTTTGTGGAAAAGAAGGAACATGTCAACTTGGAGGAGTGTTTCAACAAGATTAAATCCATTTCTAGTTGTAACTCCTTCCATTTATATTAATGCAAACAGTTCTTTGTTTTCCTATATGTGATGTTATGTTTTCATGTCTTTTGATGCCATATTGATCCATTGGATGAAGTGTTTATATGATGCTACATATATACGATAGATCACTGGATTTTGTTTTATGATTGTGCATGTTCTAATTATAATGACGTGAGCTAGTATTGGAGTATTCAAGCCAAGAAAGGAGTGAAGCACACGACATATCACAGGTAGGATTCAATCCATTATCTATTTACTTAAAGGGAAATAGTAACTACTTTGTCTTTTTGTTGTTCTAGGATAAGCCACCCATTTTAGGGAAGATACTTTTGCCTGTAGTTGTAGATTCCGTATAACAAATGTACCTCGAATTGAGTCATTTACTGGGGGCATTGGAGTATGATATTTCCATTGGATCCTTTGTTACCTTCCAGAGTATTGTTCTCCCATCCGATGACAACCTCTTGGAATCCATGGAATTCTGCAAGTCATGATCAAGATCCCATGAGAAAAATTCCTTTTCTTGTGCCAAGCTTGTTAAAAAATGAATCAAAGTCCTCGAGCGGAGTTACTTTTCTTGTTTCAATCTCATTAAAAATGAAACAATGTCCCATGAGGATAGTTCTTTTAGTATGTCAACATTGTTAAAATATGAAATAGGTTCCTATTAGAATAGTTTCCTCTACGTTTCAAGCTCATATAAACATGAAACAATCTTGAGCATAGTTATTTTCCTGTGTTAAGCTCGATTACAAATGAAATATATTCGCTTCTAATTCGAGTCTTTGATTAGATATCATAAATTCCCAATCGAGTCTTTCACTTGGTCTCATAAATGAAATTTCATTCCATCCACCTATTAGCAACCAGTAGTCTACTTAGGTGAATGAAATGAAGCTTGGGGGGGAATGTACCTCCAATTGATTCATTATGCTGGGGGCATGCAGGCTTATCTCAAGCATAGTTTTTTCCAATGTTTCAAGATTGTCTAAAATGAAACCAATTCCAAGCATAGTTTTTCTCATGTTTCAAGCTTGTGAAAAAATGAAACCATATTCAAGTATTCTCAAGCATAGTTTCCCATGTTTCAATCTTGTGTAAAAATGAAACCATTCTCACCCTATCTCTCATGATTTCCATTTTTATCAACCTATTTTTGTCATATGAGCCTTGGTTTTCTCATTCCATCGTCACCATCTACTTGGACGATCATATGCTTTCACTTGGTTGTTTTATACTTGCTTGAGGAACCGCTGCGATGAGTGGTCTTATTATCCAACCTCTTGACCTTTACGTGTTTTGAGCAGTTCCATCATGATTGGAACCAATTTCTATCTTTTTATACCAATTGTTCCTCCAGGAGAAGTTCTCTTTCAACTCTTTTCAGACTACCAAAATATGAAAATATTGTCTAGCACTTGTCTTTTCAAAATCGTAAAAGTAAATGAAAATACGTCTACTTAGTATAAGTTTAACCCTTTTCCAAATTGAGATAAACTATTTACAAAAAATGAATACCTTAGTCGAGAATGGCTAAGAGGTTCTCTTGGGTATTGTTTTCCACCTTTTTAGACTCAGGGGACTATATATAAAAAATAACATCTAGAGTTTTCTTTTTCGCCTATTTCCAAACTCTCTAAACATGAAAAATATGTTGAGTTTTACCTTCGTTGGACTTGTTAAAACATCAAAAAACGATGGACTTGTCAAACATGACAATACATAAACACTCATTCTCAGGGTTCATTAAACATACTCAGAGGGATTCATTTGAAGGATGAACTTACAGATCAAGCATATGTTATCCCCCTCAAGCTTGTTAAAAACTAAAGAGGTACTGACCAGTATGGTTAGGTAAATTGGGAAAATAGGATACTCCATTTGCTAATGGTAGCGAGTCATTGTTGAACACGACACTCTTCCACATCATCTCTGTGGCTATTTGGTTGGGTAATCTACTTGTTTTTCGGTTTATCATGCCATTTTTAAAGCCTCCATTTTTGGTTTTAGGTCAATGCTGCCAACTCCATTCAGTTTCACTGTTGTGTTCAAGAGAAGAAATTCAGTCAATATCTACTACAATAATCTTAAGCCTTCATTCCATGTTTTCCATTTCTGATCCAGTTTCATATTGACATCATTCTGTCTCAAATCATGATGCCCATTTCGTGTCGTTGATGGGGGATACATCAAGACCCTCTGCGATGGGTCGCTTCTTGTCGGCATAAACTAATTATCTAGGAAGTTTACTTAGAAACACCCCTCGATACCTTGTTTCTGCATACATGAATGGAAAGTTTCCTCACCCTTAGCGACATGTTTACATCATTTGCCTTCGACCTAAAGATTCTATGTGGTGTTCAACATCAACTCATTTACTCACACCATACAGATTGTACTGCAATACCTTGAGAGCCATTAAAATCATCGGTGATTTATCTCGCATTTGTTAATGACTTACATCATTGGTTGGTAATCAGACGGTGTCTACCATATTCGACTCCATCTCATTCATTCACATGGTTAGACTCATACATTGGAGGATCATGTGAACGAAATATAAGACACTAGATATAGTTTTATCCATCTGGGATGTGATTTGAGGATTAACACAAGGTCATAATGTATGATGGCTATCATCATATAGAAAGTCATCCAGTCATGAGTTCACCATTTTTCATTAGTGGGCATTTCTTTTGATCATTGTACATGTAGTGTTAGCTTATGTGTTGAGTATGGGTATGCCTCCCTTAGCAAAGATATCATGATGTAAATGTATTGTAACAGAAGATTATTTTGTCATTTGTTTTTTATCCTGACTTGTCACAAGGTAAATCACTTCAGTCATCAATCACCATTCCTAACTTTGCGCTTTAATGGGAAATATTTTATAGGCCATTTTTTCACATTTGGTTAGTCAACTTGAAAACTAGATCAATCAACACCCTTTTACTTGTTGACATAAATATGGCATAAGTCCCTATGCATGACACTCTCATATCCTAGAATTTCTACCTGAAAACTCCTTATTTTAGTCATTTTAAGGACAAATTCTCCCTAGCCTCCTATTGGACAATGTTCACCTACAGGTTGCTCCATTGTGGCCTGTGTTGATCACCTATAGGTTTCTCCACTATGCACCTGTGTTGGTTCTAGAAATCTGGGAAAAAGAGAGAGATTCTGGAAGCCTCTTCTTCCAAAAGCTTCCAGAATTTGTTACAACTATTTATCTCAGATAAAACATTCAGATACTATCCTATCCTATCTCGAAGTTTCCATACTGTATCCTTTGATCACATCCTCCCATCAAGAGTGGATCTCAAGCCCTATATTGGTAAATGGATAAGAATTCCAAACTTACCTCCCTCTCCTATATATTTGTGACCATCCACAAGCTAAGGGTTGGATTTTGGAGAAAAAATTCTACCCTCATGATGCTGCTATGAAGAGTTATTATTCCATGCATCAGGGTGATTAGTGATGCACTTTGTGGAAAATAAGGAACAAGTCAACTTGGAGGAGCTTTTCTACAAGATCATCTCCTATTTATGGTTGTAACTCCTTCCATTATATTAATGCAAAGAGCTCTTTGTTTTCCTACATGTGATGCTATGATTTCATGTATTTCGATGCCATGTTGATCCATTGAATCAAGTATTTAGAGGATGCTACATAGATATCGTAGTTCGTTGGGTTGTGTTGCTTGATTGTGCAGGTTCTAATTATAGCGACGAGATCTAAGATTGGAGCATTCAAGCTAATAAAAGAGTGAAGCATATGACGGATCATGGGTAAGTTTCATCCCATTATATATTTAATTTAAGTGAAACAATAGCTACTTTGTCTTTCTGTTGTTCCAGACTGAGCCACCCATTCTAGGGAAGATACTTATGTCTGCAATTGTAGATTCTGTATAACAGTCATAATTAATGGAGCAGGATTTAGAGCTTCTTCAAGTCATTTATTTGCTTCTTGAGCTTTAAATTTTCAGTTTTTTGTTCCATAATGGAGTGTGCTAAGGACTTGCCTATGTTTTTTGCAACTTTAGAAGACCCGTGAGTCAAAATTTGGAAAAAACAACTTTGATCTTCCATTGGCTAGTCACCTTGTTATATTGAACCTTAACTTTTTAAAACCACAACTTCTTATTTTCTTTGTCATATTAGTTACTTTGTATAGTCAATGACTGGTCTTGAAAGGTGACTGATTCTTCAATACCAATCTCTTTTATCATTTTTTGGGTTTCTTACATACATGCCATAACCCAATCAAGTATGGTATTACATTCAACTTCTATATCATTGAGTCCTTATACAATTTGAGACTCTTTCTTGGTATAAATCTTACTCTTCGATGAACTAGTAATATGTGACTTTTCTAAAGTCATTCATGAAGATGGCTCTTCTCCATCTCCTCCATTAGAGCCCCTATCATTACTCTCTCCTCTAATATGGACAAGTTCTCTTTTCCTATGACTAGAAGAGGAACTTAGGCAAGGTTATGGTGTTGAATCCCATTGAGCACTACTAGAATTTTTGCCTCTCTATTTATGTTTTCCTCCCATGTTGGTGCTAGTTTCTATAATTTATCATGTACGAGGGGTGGATACTTCATTTTATTTTGATGGGATATTCTGACTTTCTCTAATTTATTTAGAAATTCTAGTGAAAAATGCTTTGAAAATATACCTTCAGGGTCAAACATACTTCATTCAAATTTAAAAAATTTAATAACTCATAATTTTTTTTCCAAATAAACATAATTTCTTACAATAAACTCCTCAATGATAAATATTAAATAAATAAACTTATTTTTCTTTTTTCTTTCAAATAAAACTAACCATGAGTGAGAGTGTCGACATATTTCACAAACAAAAAATATATTGACCACAAACTTGGGTAAGAGGGAGGGTTTATCCTGAAATCCATACATTCTAACCAACGTATGGCATTCTCTCTCTTAGTGTATTCTCTTTGCCCGAAGAAAAGTCCGTGCTTGGCCTCTTTAAAAATTACATCTTCAACTTGAAAAAAAAAATGAAATGGAGCCGCTTTTGTTTCCATAGTACAGGATATCAAAATTATATTGGCTCTACATGTGGATTCAAATTTCTTTTGTGTACAAGATATCAGAATTGTATGAGCTCTACATATGGATTCAAATTTCTTTTGTGTGGTAGTTCATGAAAATTATGGAATGAGACAAGAGTTAGTTAAATGGAGCCTTATGTTTCCATAGTACAAGATATCAGAATTATATTGGCTCCACATGTGGATTCAAATTTCTTTTGTATACAAGATATCAGAATTATATTAGCTCTACATGTGGATTCAAATTTCTTTTGTGTGGTAGTTTATGAAAATTATGAAATGAGACCAGAGTTATGACTAGGTAATATGTCATGAAAAATCTTTGAGTTTTAAATAAATTTACTAACTAAAAGGATGTTAGATAAATTTGATTTGGAGATAGAGTTAAAGTTGATCAGGTTAAATAATAATGTTTTTGGAAACATGGTATTATGCATCCGTGATTTTTGGCTTGTGGTATTACATGTAATGTGATCTATAAAAGGCTAGAAAGATTTCATTGTAATGTAGGTCTAGAGGTGAATGGTGAAGACTTACTTGGAAAGATTGGCCAGAGTTTTGGCTAAGGCCAATAAAATTAAAATTTCATTAAAGTGAGTTTTCCCCAAAAAAAATTGAGATTAATTGTATATGTTTTATTATTGTTACTCGTTTATTTATGCTTTTCTCGGTAAATAAGTTAATATCTACGATTAAATTTTTCTTAGAGGAGAGATGTTGCAGCGACAAAAGAGAATTTATGGATGCAAAATACGTTGGAGTGATGACGACTTGCGCAGGAGATGATGCAGTGGGTCTCAGGCAATCTTCGAGTCGAATTTGGTGTTCATATTTCCAAAGTGGTTGCACTTTCGAGGTAGGAAGGTCATGAGATCTAGTTATTGTTGCGGGAAGAAAGAAAGTATCCGCGTCGAAGAAAGGACACGGAGGGAGAGCTGAAAACAAGCTCAAGATGTCACTGGGTCTCCCCGTGGCGGCCACGGTAAACTACACAGACAACACCGATGTCAAGATCCATTGTTGCTGCCATGTGTAACACTTTTGAAGATAACAATGCTATTTATTGCAGGTGGAAACCGTTGAGTTAGTGCAGTGTTCGTGGAATTGTCGAATAAAATCTCAAAAATATTTTTCGATGTGGACATGGTGGTCGAGGACTGGTAGTGGACTACAAAGGACTTAGGGTGCGGGATAGTGGGAGCACGGCCCACATCATAGATGGCTACAGATACTATAATCACGTTGGACTTGCTATCAAAGCTCTCGTTAATCACGTTGTGCTGATCTTGCATGAAGAAGTTATGGAGGCTTTGTATGACATACATATAGAAACACGAATCTAAAACCTCATTAGTGTCTTTGGTATAGGGTCACGACTGAAATAAGAAACTATTTGTGGTAGTAGAGTTAGCAGGGATTGAGGGTTCGACATTCGCTTAGCTGCAACATGCACGGAGACTGGATAGATTGGACTAATGACATGGGATATAATGGTGGATCGTGCCAAGAACTTGTGGGAAGGTTCAATGTAAGCGAATAGATGCATGGAAAATGGATCATGATATATCCATGAGAAATGAGAGGATAGTTATACAAAGACAACAACAAGGGTAAAATTATTACAATGGTGTCAAATTTATTGCATGTAAATGGGTGTATGGCATAAGTCTTGGTATGGTATTTGTATTTTTGGTAATCATTGGTAAAGTCCGGGGTAGACTTAGATGATAGGAGGATTTCGGGTTAACAGATGGGTAAAAAATTTGAGGGGATAAGGCCCAGAGTGAGCGGGTGACTTACTTGAAAAGATTGGTTGGATTTAGTCAAAGAACCCCAAGTCAAGTTTAAGGGGGGAATGTTAGGTAAATTTGACTCAGGGATAGAATCAAAGTTGACTAGGTTAAACAGTGATGTTTTTGGGGCACATGGTATTGTGCACCCATGGTTTTCTGCATGTGGTATTACATGTAATGGAGCCTACAAAAGGGGCTCACTTTTGGATGGATCGGCCAGGTTTTTCGCCAAAGCTAATGAAATTTCATTAGAGTGGGTTTTCCCGGGATTTTTTCCAATTAAATATTTTGTGCATTATGTATGTTTTATTATTATAGCTGATTGATTTATTTCTCTATGTAAATAAGTTAATATCCCCAATTAATTTTTTCTTCAAAAGAAACCTCATTGGATATGACCTCCCCTAGTCAAATATTGCATCTCTCATGAAAGAATAATATAATAAATTCAAAACTAATCTAGAAATAAGTGATGTTGTTTCTTGTTCCATTAATAGCTTGTAGAGCTAGGATAAGTCTTTGTATGGATCCACATATATTGAAATGTTAAGAAAATAAATGTGAGGTTGGATTGGTGTTTAATGTGGCAAGAATTCCTAGATGATATTCATCTCGTTTTTTTGAGAGTAAAAAAAAATATAAAATTCAGATAACTTGAGTTTCCTAGTGGGAACTAGCAATTTAAATATTTTCTCAAAGACTTTATGAGTGAGAGGAATTGAATTCTTCTTGATTCCAATCTCGAAAGTATTTTTGTAAAATTGAACAATTCATGAATACATGCAATGTTCGTCAGCCTCATGGTCCAAATTTTGATGTTTTTCCTTTCTCTCAAGGCTAGGTTCAAATACCAATTGTATGTTTTGGACTAGCGAATGCTCTTATCGGGGTGAGCGAGTGAATTAATTGCATCTCCAAAAAATTCCTCCTCCTTTCTTTTGGTTTCCATTTTTCAACCTAATTAGAGATGTATGAGAGATCAATGAGGCTTTATTGGAGCTTAGTTGTTAAATCCTCATTCTTTGGTACCATTAATGAGATGTTATTGTCTTTCATACCATTTATGTTGGGCCATGTGAAAAAATAATGGGAAGTTAATTCTTATGTTCACTCTCTTTGCAAGGCGATGCAGAGTAATTCACATAGTACAATGTCAATCATATAAAGAATGATTCACACTCTACCATATCAAGTGCTTCCTTTAGCTTGAGGATCAAACTTCCTTAAATGGAATTTTAATTAACCTTGAAATGAGAAAATTGTGGTTTTAATTAAAGCATTAAAGTAAAGTATTTAAGGGGATGCATTTGTGCCTGAGGGGTTTGGCTCAGGACTGTGGTAGAACCTGTTACAGTGGGATATATACGAAAGTGTTTCTTATGGTGAAAATAAATGGAGAGAAATTCAAAGATAGAGATTGCGAAATTCAATGGGTAGATTTTTGAACTACGAAAGATAAAAAAAAATATACTTGTTGGTGGAAAAGATCAATGGATGGTTGTGGATCTAGGTTTTACATCAATAAGACTGTCAACAGAAGACTGGATGAATTTGGATAAGAAGACAAAGAGAACAATACGATTGTGTCTCTTGGATTTAGTATTACTTAATGTGTTAGGGGAAACTACAACGAAGTATTTATGGGGCAAGTTAGGGGATTTGTATAAGTCTAAGTCCCTGGTGAACAAATTATTCTTGTGGAAAAAGTTGTATAACCTAAGGATGAAGGATGGAGACTTAGTGATAGAGCATTTGAATTCCTTCAATGCTATGGTGAGTCAATTGTTGTCTGTTGACATTATATTTCAGATTAGGATAAGTGCCTTATTTTTTTATGTTCTCTACCAAAATTGGGGATAGTTTGGTTGTTTCCATAGGTAATAATGTAACTACCTTAAAATTTGCTGAAATAGCCTCATCCTTGTTGTTGAAGGAAATGAGACAGAAAAACATGGAGATTCAAGACATAGATGCCTTGTATGTAAGAGAAAACTCCCAAAACAGAAATGGAAATAAGTCCTCAAGTGGGAGATACAAATCTAGAGGAAGATTAAAATGTTTAGGAAAGTTTGTAAAGATATGTTGGAGATGTGGAAAAGAAAGGCATTACAAGAAAGACTATAAAACCATAATTGTAGAGAAAGGGAAGGGATATGAAGATGCTCCTTCCATAGAAGAAAAAACCTCTCTAGATGAATGAGGGGATGTGTACTTGGCTTCTTCAAGTACATAGGTATATCATGAGGAATGGTTTGTTGACTTAGGCACATATTTTGATATGAATCCTCACAAGGAGTGGTTTCGCGAGTATGAAAGATTCAACGGTGGTGATACTTTCTTTGGAGATGAATCAAGAGCTAGAATCATAAGATGATAAAAATAAAACTTGAATATCATGAATGGAAGGATTTGGACACTCCTCAGTGTTATGTACATCCCATTATTAGCTAGAAATTTTATTTCTGTAAGAAAGATGAGTGATGCAGGTGTAAAAACAACATTTCAAAAGGATATATGCATGACAATTGGAGGAGAAATGGTATTTCCGAGGGGAGTTCATATTACATCTATTTATAATCTATTGGGAGGCACTATTAGTGATAGGTGCAATAGTTTAATTTTTCTTGAAAGTGGAGAAGAAGAAGGAAATTTTTGTGTAGCTTTAGGAGAAAATACTATGTTGTGGTATCAAAGACTTGGACATATCGAAGCGAAAGGCCTTCGAGTATTGCATGGTAATTGTTGGGAAAAATACTGAGGGGGGGGGGGGGGGGGGTGAATCGATATTTAAAAACTCACACAAATTATTATTTTTCTTTTTTGAATTCCATATGCAAATTTACTTAAGCCAACTAGTGTATGCACGTGACTGTCATTGAGGAAACTAGCGTATTCCCAATAAAATTATAATTCACATAAATCTTCAGTAACTTGACTTAGACTAGTGCATCATGGATTCATCAGACATTTAGTAAGTAGTAAACATGTGCAGTAAGAACAAATTAAACCATCACACATAAGAAACACATATGAACACCATGATTTAAGGTGGAAACCCAATGTGGGAGAAAACCACCACTGTTGTTGTCTCTTGCTCTAATATTTATTAAAAAAAAAACTTATTACAATCTTGTACTGGTGCAGACTCATACTAGCACACAGGAACCCATGTGCAAAAGGCTACAATCTTCACTCATTCTCCAGCTCCATTAGAAGGGAGCTCCAACCCCCTGATCTCGTTTACCAACACCCACTGGAAGGGAGCTACGACCCCCTGATCTCGTTTACCAACACCCAATGGAAGGGAGATATGACCGAATCACTGAAGGATCCAACCCTCATAACCACCATGGACCATGTTTCATATATTTTCACATTGGATCCATCTGCTTCAATACATCACAACTTGTAGGCCTATTTTCATCATATTTTCAGACTAGACCCACTACACTCATTTAAGCCCAATATCATACATCAAAATGAAACATATAAATGTACCAAATCAATCATTGAATCATCAATAAACCAACCATTGAATCACCAATCAATTAACTAATCACTAATCTTTAATAACAATCAACTAGCAACATTATCAATATTCAAACAACCTAGATCTATATGAAGACTTAATTGAAAAACATCAGAAACACAACAAAACGGATTAGACATATTCTTTAGTGAAACCCTGGTTTCCATACACGCCTTCCATAAGGCTTTTCCGCGTATATATGCGCTTATCCAGAACACAACTCGTGTACAAATCTCAGCATACTTCAGAATATATATGTGACTTTGCAGAACAAAACCCATGTGTATACACACTTTCCATGTGGCGAAATCGTGTACATATATGCAACTAATTCATGACCGCGCAAAGTTTCAGAACTTCAAACATACTCATATCATAACCTTCACTGCAATAAACATGCACTAGACCAAATATCTAAACAACTCATAAACAAATCATGCAATACATAGTCATTTCAGGTCTAATGATCCAATCCATTATTGTATTCACGGGTGCATCATTATTTCAGATCAAACAATCAACTATAGCCTATACCATGAAAATATAATTCAGATTGAAGTATTCATTCATTAACCCTTACTCATGCACATACTCTGGCACTTTGATCTTCACCTCCTTATATAGTTTGATCCTTATCCAATACCATGATCCAAATCCACGTTAGTGCTGATGGTATTCTTTGACGGAATCAAATAGCCGTTACTGCGCTCAATATTGTGGGCTAATACCATGGTAAAGACCATTGGTATTAATAAAATAGTGCGCTAATATGTATGCGACTTTTCTTCTTCATATTCGTATGTGTACGCGACTTTGCTTCACCAAACCTGCCTATACACTACTTCACTTCATCAAAAATGTGTATGTACATGAATCAAATTCATTGAACTTGCGTATACATGACTTCCCTTCCTCAACCCTGCGCATGTACACGACTTTGCTTCATTGAACCTATGCATATTTCTCAAACTTTACCTTCATCAATCCTCTGTCATAGAATGGTATTTATTTCTATGTCACAACTAAACTGGCATGTGTACTCATCCTGTTACCATCATGTCAACACATACTTATCTTGCTTCAAGTGGGTTTCCATCAAGCACAACACGTACATCATAATTCCAACAATCACCCACTTTGGACTTGATGGCAACCACATTGATGTTTGATCACCACAATCTGTAGATGCCTGTAAGACACATCAATCTAAGAATTATTCAAACACCAAGTTACTATCCCCCTTTGACATCAAGGGAAAAGGGCAGACCAATGTTGAAACAAGATTTCTCGTTCTTTGTAGATACAAGAGCTCTATAGATCTGATCTGCACTATACTGACCATGATCCCACCAAGCACATGTTGAATCTTCAGAATTTTCAATGAAGTACATGACTCTATAACTCAACTGAGTATGACATTTCCTATCACCGAGGACTCATAATTACATCAATCACCCAATTAAGTGGGGTTACATATTTTACTCAACCACCCAACCAAGTGGGATTAAATATTTGACACAACCACCCAAACAAGTAGGATTACATATTTGACATGACCTCAAAAGTCCATACATGATTGAATATGACAATAATTACATCATAGGTCTCCACATGACCTTTACATCAATTTATAGATATGACTTTTATAACTGAGACCAAAAGACCTCAATAGTAAGAGATCATTGAACATAATTCAACAACCATTATAAACATAATTCCAACAATGCATTATACTTAGCAAGGCTAATGCTCCCCCTGAACTTGTGCTACCTGTTCATCGTTAAGTCTGACCACAAAAACTCATTCATTAAAGCATATTCATTAATCAGATAATCATCAATGTTAAAATCATAACTCAATACCATATCAACAAACTATACCCATCAACATCAGACTAAGAAAATAAAATCATAACTATCAGAAGCATATTAGAGTATGTCCTTGAGTCTGTACAATTTTTTTTCAGTCAGAGAAAAAGATATGTGGTTGTATGTAAAGGAACTCGTGTATATACATGACTATAGTTCATGAAACCTATGTATAGAAAGTGAAATACTGAAAATTTCATGGCTTCAACTCCCCCTGAGCTTGTACCTATCTTCTGTTGACACATCAGATGCACTATCAGAAATATAAACAACTGACAGTAACAAACCAACCATCATATATTGCAATCATTGTTAATAATATTCTTTCAAGAATGATGGACTTGAATGGGCACTGCCTTCTTTCAGTCCGAGTTTGAATCCTCCTTATATCCGCAAGAGTTCAAATCTTTAAAAAAATATAATTTATCAATGTTTTTGTATCCCCTTGCTATGAATTTTCCAGTTTCTTAATCCATGACCTTTCATTTGGTTGATGTGAACACAATTACATTTCCTTTATCTGTCATTTTTCCTACACTCAATAAGTTTTTTTTTAGGCCTTGAACTAATAAAGTATGAACTGCCTTTATATTTTTGTTAATTCTGGCTCTACCTTTTCCAAAAACTTTTGCTGGAGCATAATTTGAAATAATAACCTTACCATATTGATTTCTCTTGAGAGATTCCATCTTACTCTTATCACCATTCATGTGATGAGAACATGCGTTTTCTATGTACCATTCATCCTCATTTTTAAATGCAGGGAGGGCAAGACCACATCTTATCTCTTCTTATTTCTGCCTTTTATCAGGAACGTTGGTGGATCCATCTTTCTTTGGTCTTATGATATCATATGTTTGTCTTCCATGTTGTATTTGGTGATTCATTGATCTGTTACTGCATTCTTTTTCTACATGCCAAAACTTGTTACAAGAATTACATCTTATGTGACCAGAAAATGGAGCAGAGGAATCATAATATGATTGTCTCATGCAATAAACAACTTTATGACCGAAAATGTTGCATGAAAAACAATATCCCTTAAAGAAACCTGAGCACCTGGGAGCTGATGGTCTATCTGTCTAGTGTCTATTTGTTTGCGACTGAAACAATATGCTTCTGCAATTGGCTGCAACATGTCCATAATTATGACATATAAAGCATTCAACATTATTGATCAGAGGAGAGAATCGATTGATACTTATATAGATAGGTGTGAATGATTTCCTTTAAGGATTCATGATCCTTGGTTGTTTATCAGGCTGAATTTTTGTTTCTTTAAACTCTTCAGGTTTTTCATTGACATCCTTTGAATATTTAGCATTGGCTTGTGAACTAGATTCTCCTTTAACAGTTTCGTGAAAATCAAGACTAAATTTAATAGAAGGGGACCTTTGACTACTAAGAATATTATCTAGAATCTTAGTACTATCTTGAAATCTCAAACGTTTATCTTTTTCTTCTAATTTACCTTTTAAAATGTTTACCTCAACCTCCATTTTTTGGCACTGCTTCTTCATACCTTCTTCGACCCTTCTTCCTTCTTCTACTTTATCTTTTAATTTGAGAATCTCTTCTTTCAACCCATTTTCTTGTTCTTCTAATGTTTGAATTAGTTCTTCATTCCTCTTATTTTATTTTTCCAGATCTGATTTGAGAGAGATGATTTCTGCTTCAAGTCCTTCATTGTGATTGGTTACTTCATCCTACAGCCTTTGACACTGGTATATATTTTCTGTGTTTATCTGCTCAATTGAATTTCTTTCTTGTAACTAATTATTCAATCTAGCAATCACATCTTTGTAGATACATTCCCTTTCATTAAATAGAATTTTCTGATCTTCAATTTCATTTTTAAGCTTTGAAACTTCTGCTTCTAGATCCATAACATTACTTTCACTTTCATATTCACTATCTTCAATATTTCATGAACAAGGAAGTGGATCACAAGAACAGAAATTAGTACATGTTTTCTGAGCTGTCTTATTCCTTTAAGTAGCCTTGTTCTTTTGCTTCCTCCCCATTGTCACACAAATCTCCTTCAAGCGATCAAGCTTCTTCAGAAGGACCTGCTCTGATAGCAATTTTTGGGAAAAATACTGAGGGGGGTGGTGAATCAGTATTTAAAACTCTAAAAAATTATTCTATTTATTTTATGAATTCTATAAGAGACTTTACTTAAGCCAACTAGCGTACACGACTTTCATTGAGGAAACTAGTGTATGCCTAGTAAACTTATAATTCATATAAATATTCAGTAACTTGACTTAGAACATTGCATCATTGATTCATCAGAAATTTAGTAAGAAGTAAACATGTGTAGTAAGAACAGATTAAACCATCACACATAAGCAACACATATGAACACCATGATTTAAGGTGGAAACCCAATGTGGGAGAAAACCACTACTACTATCGTCTTTATCTTCAACATTTATTATAAATAAATCTACATACGAGATTGTATTGGCACAAAATCATAACAATACGCAGGCACCCACCTGGAGAAGGCTAAAACCTTCACTCATTCTCCAACTCCAACCCCCTTATCTTGTTTACCAACACTCACGGAAAGGGAGCTACGACCCATGATGTCGATTACCAACACCCACTGGAAGGGAGCTATGATCCCCTCACTAAAGGCTCCAACCCTCAACACCACAGTGGAGCATGTTTCATAAATTTTCACACTAGATCCACCTGATTCAATACATCACAACTTGTAGGCCTCTTTTCATCAAATTTTTAGACTAGACCCACTACAATCATTTAAGCCCAATACCATATATCAAACTGAAACATATAATTGTACCAAATCAATCACAAAATCATAAATCAACCAACCATTGAATTTCCAATCAATCAAATAATCATTGATCTTTAATAAAAATCAACTAGCAACATTATAAATATTCAAACAACCCAGACCTATATGAAGTCTTCATTGACAGACAACAGAAACACAAAAAAATTGATCAGACATATCCTTCAACAAAACCCTGGCTTGCATAAGGTTTTTCCACGTATATATGTGCATATATAGAAACCAACTTGCATACATATCTCAACATACTTTAGAATATATACGCAACTCTGCAGAACAAAACCTGAGTGTATACGCGCTTTCCATGTGGTGAACTCACGTACAAATCTGCAACTAATTCGTGACTGCGAAACACTTTAGAACTTCAAACATACTCAAATCATAGCCTTCACTGCAATAAACATGCACCAGACCACATATATAAACAACTCATAAACGGATCATGCAATACATAGTCATTTCGGGTCTAATGGTCTTGATCCATTATTGTATTCACAGGTGCATCATTATTTCAGATCAACCAATCAATTATAGCCCATACTATGAAAATATACTTCCTATTGAAGTATTCATTCAGTAACCCTTACTCATGCACACAATCTGACACTTTGATCTTCATCTCCTTATATAGTTTCATCCTTAGCGAATACCATGAGCCAAAATCACACAAGTGTCGATGGTATTCTTTGACAAAATCAAATAGTTGTTAATGTGCTCAATATTGTGGTCAAATACCATAGTAAAAACCCATGGTATTAATAAAATAGTGCGCCAATATATACACGAATTTTCTTCTTCATATTTGCGTGTGTATGCGACTTTGCTTCACCAAACTTGTGTATACACTACTTCACTTCATCAAACTTGCATATGTACACGACTTGGCTTCATTGAACCCGCGTATACACGGCTTCCCTTCATAAATCCTGCATATGTACATGAATTTGTTTCACTAAACCTGTGTATATTTCTCAAACTTTACCTTCATCATTTCTCTATCATAGACTGAAGTTTCTTTCTCTGTCGCAACTGAACTGGCCTATGTACTCATCCTGTTACCATCATGTCAACACATATTTATCTTGCTACAAGTGGGTTTCCATCAAGGACAACATGTACATCATAATGCCAACATTAACAATATGGTAGAAGGTATGTCTAACTCTCTCTGGATTTTTATTTTGTTAACATTGTTTATATGAGAAGCAGAATTGGGTGAGATTATCTTATGGAGCTAAGACAATAGAGTGAATATTATAGCTAGTGCACAATGATGTTTTTGGAACTATGTCGATTGCATCATTGGGTATGTTGTCACTCCTAGAAATAACCTTGAGTTTCTAAAGACCAATTCCTAGGACATTTTAGAATCATAGGGTTTAAATGCATTTATCTAGAGTCTCCTCTGAATGTATCTTCATTTAGAATTCATGGGAATGTGGTTCAAGACAAATGAGAAATCTTGGTACTAAGTTCATGCGAACTAATCAACACTGGAAATGGGCTCAGGGGCTACAATGTGTCTAAGATGCTTCAAATGGGCCAAGTGAAGGACTAATGAACAAAAATTTGAATATAATGCGACGACGATTTAGAGGAATAGGGAGGAGAAACTCTGAAGAGGTGGGTTTATTTGTGATAGGAATCCAACCTTCTAAGAATTTGGAAGAAAAGTGGCAGACAAGAGATCGATGAATATGGAGTCTCACAGAGAGAAATATTAAGGCTGCAGAGTGACTTAACACATGAGTGTCTTCTTTCCTCAACGAGAACGTATAAAAATCCATGAATTAAATCATTTACATCCAGAATTTCACACATGAGACATTGGAAGATCAAATTATAAAATGGAAACTCTTAAAAAAACAGAAGATAAACAAATACATACTTCTCATTAACCCAATTGGAATCCAATTGTAGATAAAGTCATTTTATATTAGCCTTCAAAAAAATCTCTCAAGAATATGCATTTCAGAGCTCAAAATGGCATTACATGACAAACTTCACAGTATGGACCCAAAAATTCCCACAAAATCCAAAACCCTTTCATTATGTCTGAGTTTTCTACTTATAGATTTTATTATATGGGCTCTTAGCCAGATATTATTTCTTGATATTCCTGTACATACATCAAAATAAAAAATGATATGTTCCAACTGAAGCGTGCTATGAGCAACACTCTTGTAACAGAAAATAACAACAACAGGGGTGAAATTTTAATTTCACCAACTAAGCATCATAAATGAAAGTAAATAAAAACAAAATAAATATAGTCCACATGGGCTAAATCTCAAAATACTCATCTATTACGTCGCGGGGTAGCAGAAGGTCCTGAAGTGCATGGCGCATCAGAGTGGAATAAGAACCAAAATTGTGAGATGACAGAGGCATCCTTGGTAGTGAAGTGGATGCAACTAGTGGACACGCATGCTCGTAACACCTATGCCATATAATATCTGAGGGTAAGGGTGCAAATATGAAAATTTCAAATAGTGACAACAACTAAGTCAGTTCTGAGTAATCAAGGTTGGCAGAGAAAAACGTTTTAACCTTGGCAAGTAACAAAAATTCCTTGTGGAGGGATGTCACCAAGGTCTCAGCCTTAAGACGAGAGGTCTTCTCTAGATCCGAGTCAGCTTTTCATTTTATCTCGATCATCCCTTGCTCATATGTTTCCCAAGGGAGCAGCACGCCTAAAGGGTCCCAACAAGCTGGCAATCCTGCCTCTACCACTTTATTATAATCATGATCAAACGCTTCCACCCCTTTGGTAACTATCCCCAAACAATCAAATACCTTTACTTGTGCATCCTGCTTCTATATCATCTTCATGATTTCCATCACCGTTCTAAAACGCTCGACCACTCCACCCATGCCTGATTCCTTAGTGGGGATCTCATTGATGAACTGAATGTATCCATGCACGATCAACATGCTCACATTTGCCTATCGGCGACCTACATCCAGTTGCACCTTGAAATCACGAATGTAATTATTTTTGTCATTTAAAAACGTGATGTATTCCTAGTGATCCTTTACCTCCTTGATAATTTCACTCGAGATCATCTGTTTGGCATCTACCAAGGACATATTTTCTTTGAGCTACATCTTTAGGTCCTTGACTGATTTTTTCAGATCCTGGGATTCTCTGTGAGTAGTATCCATTTCTTTTTGTAGGGATGAGATCATATTTTATTTTTCTTCTAGGAAAACCTTTGCTTCCTCTAATAATCTGTGCATGGTCCGGGTCTCATCTTTCGAAACCTTCAACTCTACTAGGGCCTTCGTCAAGTGTTCCAAAGGATTCTGTGGGTCCTAGGGCACATGGATCAAACAGACATGAGTGTCCTGCACTTGTTGGAGCTCGTCCATCCTCCACTTCAGTTCCTTTATCTCCTCGTCCTTCTGGATGAGTATCTATGAGAGAGATTTCTTCTCCTTCTTGATTTGAGCCAACTCTGCTATTTGAATGTGATCTGAGCCGAGAATATTTAGCTTGCGTCATAGATCTTACACTTCTATATATGTATTTTGCAGAAGAGTTTGTATGGTTGCATTATGATCTAATCCTTTACTCCTTATCATTGTCTTTTATTTCATCAACTTCTTGGAAAGGGCCTTTGAATTCACCCTTTCCCTCTTCAGGGTAGCCGCCATCTCACCCAATCGTATTTGAGCTTTCTCCAAAGCAAGAGTGTGCTTCAACACCTCTTTATGCAACATCTCTCCAATAGCCTTAAGTAAATTTAACTTGTCAACCAATGGAATGGAAGCCACCTTGAGAATCATTTCCAAGGCCTTGTACTTGGAACTGAGAGGCAAAGGGTAAGAAGCTGAGTGTTGCACTGCGACTACCAGCTGGTCATTTTCCACATCAAGAGCTGTCAAAATAATGGTATGGTGCTTGTCTACATACCGGGCCAGCTCTGCTTTCAACCTTTCCCTGGCCAAATAGTTCTTTGCTTCAATCTACTCTCCCAATGGCCAGTCAATTCCCGATCCAATATCCCTTTCTGAAGGACCCTCCTTGGGGGTGACTATCTGTGAATATTTTGAAGGTGCCTTCAAGCAGGCATAATCTAAAGACACTTGGAATCCCGAACTATCTTTGCCCCGAATAATATACTCCGGGGCCACCTTGTCAGGCTGCTCCATGACCTGTCCTTCAGGTCCTTCTATTCTTTACTTTTTGCTAATGTGGTCCTCCTCTTCCACTTCCATAAAATCCTATACCATTAGATAACTTTATTGGTCCTAAAACTCCATCTCATTATGTGCATTGTCTCCTCTTGAGCTCCCTTCAATATTTGGGGGGTCGGCCTCCATCTCTATATCCAAAGGCCACGAATAAGAGTTAGCTTTCCATTCTACTAGAGGTCTAGGATCATGTTCATATGTTGAAGACTTAATCTTCTTGCTTCTTTGTGCAATGAATCCCTTAGGATCATAGCGCCATACATCTCCTTCTAGGAAATTCATCTTCTGCAGCAGCTCTCAGCTAGGGGAATTGCATGCCTTGAGCTGACAGTAAAGACCCTAACACACTCGGGATATTTAAAATATATCCCTTATTTGCGGGCACAAAATGAGTTTGGTCTGCGCTTAGGACTTACCTGATGAACTCGAGGGAAAAAATTCTCATGGGCATGAAATATGGCATATGGAAAGGGGGGATTTCATAACCATAAACCTTGATTTCAGTGTGATTCCCAAACAAATACTAATCCCTGACATATTCTGTCTCACTCAATTGGAGCAACTCCTTCTATTTAGGAAAAATCCTGGGTAGAGGGTTACCATGTATAATTTCATATGCCCTGGACATGAAATCCATGATGAATTTGGTGTATCCCCTTCCTTTGGGGTGTTGGTGAACTGAGAGGGTCCATTCAAAAAAGTATTTTGGCTCTGCACCTTGCTTAGAGAACTTGTCCAGGCCTAAGCCCTCGAAATTGTCTGTATGTGTGAATAGGAACAAATAGAACACCAAAGAATAGCAACTAAAACAACTTGAAGTTGATAGGTCTTGGAATTGAGCTTGGATGGCAGAGGCTAGGAAGGTGGGAATGTCAAGTAGAATCCCAGGCTGCATCATGAGGTCTAGGAACCCTATGCAGGCGTTAGTTACCCAACCCACATTGTCCAACCCCAACATACCTGAAATAACTAATAGGATGGCCTGAATGGTTTCGTGGAAGAGAGAAAGAGAAAATGTATCAGTGGGTGGGAGAGCAGACATGTGAGACACGATAATTAGTTCAAGGAAACACCTTTAATTCTCAATAGGAAGGTTCAAGAAGTGGCACATGAGGGTTACCTCAGTGAACTCGACACATTCATGAGAAGGGGGGTAACATAGGGCTTTCCTTATCAACTAAGGGCTGATTTCAAGAATATTAGTCCCTTGTGCGGAAAGAAATAAACCCTTTCGCTCAATGTAAGCTTCGACCAACCAGGCTATAAACTCAAGGAAGTGGTGAATGGATGGGGGATTATGGTAGTAAAGCCCTGAGTTAACCACCCTAAACAAGTCCTCACCTCGCCATTTGTAGCCCAGAAGCTCGAACCACATGTTGGCTAAATTGAAAGGGTAAATGGTGTCACAGAATTGGGCTTGAGAGTCCATGAGTGGTTCAGGACAGGGGGTGACTCTGACCTCTCGGGCTTGCGGGGTTTTAGGAGCATTTTTCTTCATTTTTTCAACCATAATTAGACAAATAGTGAAATAAAACAGTAGGGGACCGACCAAATACCTGAGGTGATGAGATTGACATGAGGAAAGAGTTGCACAGATTGCGGATTTTTACTCGGGTGCTGAGCTTGGTAAAAACTGTAAATGGTAAGAAATAACGATCGACAGAGAAAACTGGGGGGGGGGGGATGGTCCTTTTAGGGTAAGAAAAATAGTGCAAACTGGAGGATTGACATTAGGAGGATGTCAACGGGAAGACACGTGGTGCAGGGGGATTGGTTGACGACGACGAGGTGGGTGGGAGGCCACATTCCTAACACGGGGTATCGACTTCGTACCTAGACTGTTACCTTACCTTGCTTACCTCCATGTTGCTTCAAGCTCTATTGCAGGATGATTTGTCCCCACAAGCCTTTTTTCGGGTCGAAAGCCCCTTGGCAGATCAAGACTTCAACCCCCAGAGCCCTTTTGATTGGTCAGCGGGTTAGCTGATGTCACTCCTTTTGGCAGGTCAATTCCGCTGTCTCCCTCATGTATAACGGTTAGCGGAACAAGATTCTATGTGGTTTGAGGAGATATGCCACCACTTTCTGGGCTACACAGTCACATGGGCTGTGCAGTGAGTAACCCGCCACCTTGGCTACGCAGAGCTCTTCTTGACCATTCTTCTTATCACTTTCCCTGCTCATAGCTTTGTGTGCTCGCAAAGACTTCACCTTGTACACTCACATGCCAACAAGGTAAATCTATGTACTATGTCTCATTTATAGATGGATTATCGAGGAATACATGGATATATTTACTCATGAATAAATCTAAAGTATTTGATAACTTTAAATAATTTAAATCTCTATTGGAGAATCATATATAGAAGAAAATAAATATTTCGAGAACAAAGATTGGTGGAGAGTTCTATGAGAAGGAATTTGAATAATTTTGTAAAATGTGAGGTATAGCAAGGTAGAATACTATCCCATACACACTTAAACAAAATGGAGTTGTAGAAAGGATAACTAGGATGTTGATGGAAGAAACTAGGAGCATGCTTAATGGTGTTGGGTTAGGATAGGAATTCTGGATAGAGGTAGTGGATACTACATGTTACGGTGCAAATAAATCATCCCCATCAATGTTGAATGATAAGACACCACATGAGGTATGAACTGGTAAGAAACCATATTGGCATACATCTCAGGGTATTTAATTGTGATGCATATGTACACTTTCCAAAGGAAAACAAAACTAAGTTGGATAAAAAATAAGAAAGGTGCATCTTTATTGGTTATAAATATTGTTTGAAAGGTTACAAGATTTGGGGCCCATAAAAAAGAATTTTGTGTATAGTTGAGACGTAATATTTAAAAAAGTGAAAGATTTTATCAAATAGGAAATCTTACCATGGGAGAAAGAACCAGATAAAATAGAGTTTGAGGTAAAAGATGATGATTCAAACTCTACAGAATAACATGGATAAAAAGAAGAAGAACCGCATAGTATTATTTTTAGGAAATTGATTAGGGAAAGAATGAAGTTAGAAAGGTAGACCTTATGCTCACTTAAATTGGGGATTTTTCCTCTATTGTCATGCTTCTAACTTCTGAATTTCTTTTGTCTCTTGCCACCCCCCTACAATTCTAGGAGACCACTTTCATCAGTTACTGGTGGATTTCATGCTTCCCCTTTGAATGGGGATCAAAACCAATTAATTTATTTGATATTCTTGTGCCCTTATTCAAAGTTTTTATCATGGTAGGTTGAGTCACCATATCCTTATCTTTATCATATTGTCAATACAAAGATCCTTGTTGGATTTTTTACCCACTTTTTTCACAACTTTCCCTTACTCCACTCTCAATCTACCTCTCCATTAGATTTTTCAACTTTTGAACTCATAAAAGGTAACCACTGGGGGTTTTATTAAGACTTCAAAGACTGAAAGTACTCCTCCTTTTTTTTCTAATTCCACCTCTTCTTTATATTTATTTTGAATCATAACATCTTCCGAGTGATTCATTTTGGCCTCAACTTATTTATTTTTGTGTGTCTCCCCTTTGTCCATAGATATAACTAGTTTTTATTTTCCTAATTATAGGATATATAGGTATTTTAGTAATTTATATTGATTCCTTTATGAGCTGAGGTTTCTTGACTAAGAATTTGACTAAGAGTGTGCCTTATAGAGTGATGAGGGGGAGGAAGCATATAATCTCACTTTTATAATAGGACACCAATTATTTTCCACTTAGTTGTTCAAGGTTTTAGGTGAGGGATAAATCCCAATAAATTTTTTGAACAACCCCCAATCCACTAGGAATAGTTCCATGGAATGGGACTGATTAGTGTTGACAAATAATTTGGGGATATCATCAAGTTTCTCAACAAAATTTGCAGGGCATAACTTTTGAACTCTTGGACGAGCTAACCAACACATTAAACATTGGGATTTTTGGTGCAAGGGGAGGCGGCCCCCAGAGCTTGAAACCATTAAGTGAACCAAATTTTTTTTCTAGGGTTCTAGATGGGTGTAACCTTGAAACACACTGCCAATTTTTTCTACTTCTATTTTATATATTATTCAACAATTAGCCATTAATTTCACTCAATTATAATATTGTCATATCTCAAGGTGTTATTGAGTGAAATCAAATTTGAGGAAGAAGTGATGAGACTTATCACCGCTTCTCACATGACTTCCCCCTTCTTGTAGATTAACAAATAATTGCAAAGAGTAGTACCATAATCGTGTGGGGATTTAAAACCACAATAGGGGTGTATTTTGGATACAATTATCAAGGGTCCTTATGGAATAATTTTTTATCCAAGGGATTCTCTCAAATGTCTCTGGTTCATTTTTGTTGGGAACTTAATTTTGGCCTGGGCTAGACTAGAAATTAATTTGAATCTTTTTTGGATCTGTTTTTAGGGGTCTTATCATATTTTGGTGCCTATATGGATAAGGTTTTCACCTTTTTCTAGGCATAATATTTTTTGTATTATTCATTTTTTGCAGTTGGATGGGGGTTGGGTTCCATTTTTCATGGGATTTCTTCAGGATTAGTTGTGGTTCTAGTGGGAAGGTGGACTATCCACCTTCTCACTTGAATACACATTTTTATATATTTTGTGCCTCCATGTTGGGTTCCTTCATTCAGAAAAATGAACTCTTATAAGAAGAGAGAAACATGAAAATACTTGAAGAGGATCTCATTTTAGATTAAGGATGTTGTTGGAAAAATAAATGATTAAATGAAATTAAATTACTGCAACGAGGAAACGAATTTTGGGGTCCTTTCATTTTAGATCAAGAGGATGTAATCCTTGGATGCTAAGTTGAATTCTGTCGGTCGGAAGGTTCTTTCCAAATTCAAAAAGTCTATATGGCTTAGGTACCTTTTTCATCTTTGTTTTTGGAGGAAGCAATAAAAAAACAACAAAATGTGGCTCAAAAGAGACTCCAAACGATACCAAAGAAATTGAAATAGCACCGTATGGAGACTCTATGAGTTGGATAATTATTGATCTATAGTTATAAGTTTCAAATTTTGATAATGTATTACAAAGTAATCGAAATACTAAAAGTTTTTTATATTTTTTTCAAGTATCATGATAATCTAATTAAAATACATGCTTAGAGCTCTATACATTAGAGCTCTATACCAAAGATATTGAAATAACACCATATGGATATTGTATGAGTTGGATGGTTATTGATCTATAGTTAATTTTGAAATTTGATAATGTATTACAAAGTAATCAAAATACCTAAGGCTTTTTATAATTTTTCCGAGTATCATGATAGTATATTTTCAATATATGCTGAGATCTCTGAGATCTGTAATCTTCTGAGAAGAGGGAAACATTATAATCCTTGAAGAGGATGTAATTTGAGATTAAGGATGTTGTTAGAAAACTAAAGGATTGATTGTCATTAAATTACTCCAATGAGGATGTGACTTTGGGGTCCTTTCATCTTAGATCAATAGGATATAATAGGATATAATCCTTGGAGGCTAAGTTGAATTCTCTCGAATGGAAGGTTCTTTCCAAATTCAAAATTAATGTATATGGCTTAGGTACCTTTTTCATTTTTGTTTTTGGACGAATCAATCAAGAAACAATAAAATGTGGCTCAAAAATGACTCTGAACAATACCAAAGAGATTGAAATAACACTGTATGAATAATGTATGAGTTATATGATTATTGATCTATAGTTAGCTTTGAATTTTGATAATGTATTACAAAGTAATCAAAATACTAAAGGTTTTTGAAAATCTATTTGCAATATATGCCGAGAGCTCTATACATTGTTATATATTTGGAAAGGTTTCATAATTGTATTATAATGAGCCGCCCAATATTAATATGTATGCATTTTCTATTCCCAATACTTAATAATATTTTATAATATAAAATTCCCCAATTATAATTAAAAAAATAAAAGATAAAATATTATATATAAAATATACAATGTTACACTCTAATAATTATAAATTTAATTATAAAAAAGTTAATGCAAATTTTATTTGGGTGACATACTAAAAAATCTAAATGAAATACTTCAATCTCAAAATAATATCAATAATATAAAATCTAATATAATAATAATTTTTATATTTATAATATTTTGTTATTCTTATTTTCTATAATATTATTAAATATTATAATATAAAATATAATTATTATCTTATTGATAATTAATTTTCATAAAATATTGATGATAATGATTAATATCCACTAAGATCTATGGTCTATCATACCTTAAGAAGGGAAGAGAATAATCTTAATTCTTTAACATTTTATTTATACGTTAAAAAAGGAGTGGGAAAAGCATTCTTAGATTACCATAGTTTTTTTGAGGTAAAATGTCAAGGGGGTTGGTAGCGTGAAAAATATTTTGAAAAGTAGATCAAATGTGAGTATAATATGGAAAATGTAAGAGAAAGTGCTTTTCATCTCCAATCCTCTTAGGACCGCACAATGAATAAATCTTTCATCCCTTGGCATTTTCGGAATTGACCACCACCCAATTTCACTATGAAGCTCATGAGAATTAGTTCTTATCTTGACAATATTCATTTTCTTCTTCACACTAGTCAATAGAGAAAAATAATTTTGGTTTTCAAGATTTGGGTTGATAACCTCCTTAATATATCATAGTTTCCCTTTTCCTCTTACTCTTTATTTCCCCACAATTTATTTTTATATTTATAAGTAACAATATGTTTAATATTATCTGGATTTTAGAAGATTATCTCTTCATTTATTCCCCAATGGTGTAACCAAGAATGAACATCCTTATACCACCCTCACTTGAGCTGAAGGTGGGGTTTTTGGCTAGAGTTAGAAGAAATTTTAGGAAACCTTTTGGAATCAATGTTGTATAACTTCTAATTATACACAGGATACCTAGTCATAGGCATGATTTAAATGGGGGGAAGACTTGCTTCAATTAGGAGGATAGGGATGATCAAGGGCTCAAAATTATGCTAAAAAATGAAAGTTGTCGGAATGGTGTGTAACCTAAACAACTGCGTATATCTCATCGTTCTGAATACAACACAACTTGTTTCATAGAAAACCGACACCGTATGCTCCTGGAAACGTGTTCTGTCGTTTTTGTCAAACATGAAAATTAGAAAACAAAATGCAGGACAACCCAGTCAGCAGTCCGTACATTTGACTCGTCATGCCTACATGGCAAGGTGACTGTATAGTTTTACTTGGTCAATGGTCTCCATGGGCAAATCTAATCGTGCCAAGTGACACTTGGTTACTGGTTTGAAATGTTGCAATTTTATTGGTGGATTTGGTGGCTAACCATAGGCTACCACATGGCCTAGCCATGGGCTGCCATGTGGTAGCCCGAGGGCCACAAAAATGTTGGGTCAAGTCTAAGTAGGAGCAACAGGGATCAAGCCCATGACCATCGAGCACAAAGCACCAATAATTACCACTACACCATCACATATGTTACTTACTATATATTGAAACTCATACAGTTTTATTATAATGTTAACTGTGTGTTGGGGGGAGGGGGTTGGGCTTTAGCCCCAACCTTAGTCACCATGCTGAGGGCGGGGACCATGGGCAGGATTCTAGCTCCATGCTTGCCCCATAACCGTAGAAACTAATGTAACATAGTGGAGTTGTACTGTGGCCAAGGAAGACCGTGGTTTAGCTTGACTTTCAGAGCTGGAAACGCCAGCGTTAACCTCCAATAGAAACCGTGTCATATTCTCACCGCATAAACCAACTCCACTGTCTCTAACCGTAACCATAACCACCACTAAAACAATGCCATATTGTTGGGAAAAATACTGAGAGGGGGGGGTGAATCAATATTTAGATCTGATTGAAAACTTTTTAGTTTTTCTTTCTCTAAAACCCATACGCTACTTTACTTAACCCAACTCGCGTATATACGCGGATATCCTTAACAAAACTTGTGTATTACTTGAGATCTCATTATGCAGATAATTCTTTTCTTAGATCATTGCATCATTCATTCATTAGATGTTTAGTAAGCAGTAAACATGTGCAGTAAGAACAGAATAAATCATCACATATAAGCATCACACATGAACACCAGGATTTAAGGTGGAAACCCAATTCGGGAGAAAACCACCGCTATCGTCGTCTCAGTCTTCAATATTTATTTTAAAGAAAACTTCTTACAACATTGTACTGGCGCAGACGCATACCAGCACGCAGGCACCCACCTGCAGAAGGCTACAACCTTCTCTCGTTTACCAGCCTCTCCTGGAAGGGAGCTACAACCCCCTGCTCTCGTTTACCAGCCTCTCCTGGAAGGGAGCTACTACCCCCTGCTTTTGTTTACTAGCTACCACTGGAAGGGAGCTACTACCCCCTTACTAAAGGCTTCAACCCTCAGCACTACTGCAGACCACGTTTCATCAATTTTCATACTGGATCAAATAGCTTCAACACAACCCTTCACTTAACATCAACAAACATACATTGCCCAATACTTCAAACAGAACAATGAGACCACTGTAACCAGAATATCAGAAATAACCCAGACTTCAGAATAGATATGCAGAAGTAAAATCAACCCTGAACATTCATTGAATCAAATATCATACGCTACTTCTCTTTACTGAAACCGCGTGTATACGCGCTTCCCTACTTGCCAACCTGCGTATGCCTCTGTACATAACATGAAATGCATACGCTACTTCTCTTCACTGAAGACGTGTGTATATGCACTTCTCTTCGTATCAACCTACGTATACTTCTGAGGACACTGATTTTCAGAATGTGATCAAAATCATATTTCTGTTCAGACAATCTATCAACCATGCATAATTGTTTAGACAGTCATTCTTCCTTCATTGAATCATCAATCAACAACTTGATCTTTAATTAACATAATTAGCAGCACAATCAACATTCAAACAACCTAGATATATATGAATACATCCTTGACAGAGAGCAGTAAAACAACATAACAGATCAGACATTTCATTCCACATACTTCAGTAAAACCCTAGATTCCATACGCGATTTTACTTCACTGAACCTGCGTATATACGCGCTTTCACAGTGGAAAACCTGCGTATAATTTAGTGCATTTTATTCTTTAGAAACCCTAACTACCATACGTGCTTTTCTTTAAGCAGACCCACGTATATACACGCTTTTACCGAGACAAACTAGCGTATAGATCTATAAAAGATAAACTTTGCAGAACAGACCAGATCTATAAACTTACCCAGATTTCTTCAATTTCTTTATCAGACTTGCGCCAGGTCTTCATCATTTCTTTTCAGATCATCCTAGAGATTCATCATTTCTGGATCTAGAGATCTTGAACCTTCATCATATCTATAGGTGCATCATAGATTCAGATCTAACAATTAAGACCAGAGTTTGTCCATACAGATATTCCTTAGAGGAATTTATTGATCAACAACCCTTGCACCTGCACACCTTGCACTATGATCCTCTTCTCCTTATATAAATAGCCTTTATCAATACCATGAGTCAAAACCACTCAACCGTTGATGGTATTCCTGGACGGGATCAAATAGATAATCCAACGCTCAATACTATGGGCCAATACCATGGTTATGTCCCATGGTTTTATAAATTTAGAGCGCAAATAGGCATACACTAATTGTCACGTACATTTCCGCGTACATACGCTACTTCGCCTTTACAAACCCGCGTATGCTTAGTAACATACCATTTTTATCATTATTCTGGCACTTACTAGAATTTCTTTCTCTGTTACTTCTGAGCTGCTCTGTAGATACATCAGATTTACATCATTAATAAACTCATCAAGTCAATTTCCATCAAGGACAACTTTATCAAGCAGGTTGCCATCAACTTTATCAAGTAGGTTTCCATCAAGGACAACACTCTTCATCATATTGCCAACAATCTCCCCCTTTGGACTTGATGGCAACCATGATGGTGTTTGATCACCACAACAGATAGATACATTGATTATAACCATTATGCAAACACCATGATACTCTCCCCCTATTCAAACACCATGATACTCTCCCCCTTTGACATCAAGGGAAAAGGGCGGATCAAAACCAAAACAAGGTTTGTCTTCTCATGTAGAAAGAAGAGCTCTTGTAGATCTGATGTGCACTGAAGTTACCATGCTCCCCCTGAGTTCATGCTGAATCTTAAAACATATTTTTTGATGAAGTACATGACTCTATGACCTTTCCTATCACCAAGGACTCATACTTACATCAAAGATCCAACCAAGTGGACTCAAGTACCCAACCAAGTGGGTTTACACAATTTGACTCAACTACCCAACCAAGTGGGTTTACAAATTTGATCAATGTCCTTACATGACTAAATATTACAATTTTATATCATAGGTCTCACCATGAACTCTTCATAAAATTACAAATATGACCTTAAATACCAAAAAAAAAGGACCTCAAGAGAGAGATCATATTTCAAAACCATCATAATGCCAACAATGCATTATTCTCAGCAAGGCTAATGCTCCCCTTGAACCTGTACACCTGTTCTTGAGCCATTTCATTGTTTTCCTTAATAGAAAAACATACGCTTCTATCTCCATTGGAACTCATGTGTATACGCGGCTTTAGTTCATGAAACCCGCGTATAGAAAGTAAAATACAGAAAAAATTTCACTCCTTCATTTCCCCCTTAGCTTGTACATCCTGAACACTTTCAACAGCAAATCATCAAGGCATATTCATCAAATATCAGAGAATGAAACAGAAATATGAGAGCTGAAACATCACCAGAGATACCCAATAGCACCACAGCTGTGCTGAAGAATGATGACCCAAAAAAATTTGTCAGCAACCACCCATACGTGGTTTTCTGTGTATAAACTCGCGTATATACGCGACTGTCTTTCAGGAAATCTGCGTATCCAATTTAATCTTCTGAATTTAAGCAGATTTGATCTTCTGCATGGCAGAAACTACTCCCAGCTTTTGTCTGAGATATTCAAACGCTTCCCTGGGCAGAGGTTTGGTAAATATATCAGCAACTTGTTCTTTGGAGGGAACATACTCCAACTTCACCTTTTGTTCAAGCACTTGTTCACGTAAGAAGTGATACTTGATGGGAATGTGATTGGTCTTGGAATGCATAACAGGATTCTTTGAGATACTAATGGCACTTGTATTATCACACATAATGGAGATAGGAGGTGAACACTTGATTTGAAAGTCTTGTAAGGTTTTCATCATCCAAAGAAGTTGAGTGCAACATGATGCGGCAGCCACATATTCTGCTTCTGCTGTAGATAAGGCAATAGAGTTTTGCTTCTTGCTGAACCAAGATACTAACCGGGGCCCCATATAGAATGCACCACCACTCGTGCTTTTCCGATCATCAACATTTCCAGCCCAATATGCATCAGTGTAAGCATGAAGAGTGAGATCAACATTCTTTGGATACCATAGTCCAAAGTCTTGAGTTCCTTGTAGATATTTGAATATTCTTTTGACAGCCTGAAGGTGAGATTCTTTTGGATTAGCTTGGAATCGTCCAACAATCCCAACTGCATGCATAATGTCTGGTCTAGTCCCAGTGAGATAAAGAAGACTTCCTATCATAGATCTGTAATCTGGTTGGTTCACCATGGGAGAATCATCATGAGAACTGAGATTACATCCGATTATCATTGGTGTACTTACAGGTTTGCACTCTTCCATGCCATACTTCTTCAGAATTTGCTTAAGTTATTTTTCTTGTGATAAGAATATGCCATCTGTAGTTTGATGCACTTGCAAGCCAAGAAAGAATGTTAGTTCCCCAAGTAAAGACATTTCAAATTCTTGCTGCATAGCATAAGCAAATTTCTGACTCATAGATTCTTCATTACTTCCAAAAATGATATCATAAACATATACAACCACAATCAATAGTTTATCATTTTCAGTTTTTGTGTATAAATTTCTATCAGCAGACCCCTTTGAAAATCCTTGTTGATGAAGATATTTGTCAAGACGATAATAACATGCCCTTGGAGCTTGTTCGAGACCATATAGAGCCTTTTTAAGTCTACAAACAAGTTTTTCATCATTTCCCAAAACGAATCCTTCTGGTTGTTCTATATAAACTTCTTCTTCTATATCACCATTGAGAAACGTAGATTTAACATCCATTTGATAAACTTTGATTTGTTGGAAGCTTGAAAAAGAAAGAAACATTCTTATGGCTTCAAGTCTAGCTACAGGAGCAAAAGTTTCTTCAAAGTCTATACCTTCTTGTTGAGCATCCCCCTTGCAAACAAGTCTAGATTTATTTCTTATAACCTCCCCATTCTCACTTAACTTGTTTTTGAATATCCATTTAGTTCCAATGACATTTTTGTCATGAGGTCTTGGTACTAATTCCCAAGTGTGATTCTTTTCAATTTGATCAAGCTCTTCATTCATGGATTGAATCCAAAATTCATCTTTTCTAGCTTGATTGACATTGTGTGGTTCAATAGTGGATAGAAATGCCAGATAGCTAGAAGATCCCACAAGAGTCCTTCTTGTTTGTACACCTAATCCCTTATCTCCCAAAATTTGAGATTCTGGATGATTCTTTTGAACATATCTGGATGGAGCTTTTTTAGATAAATCATCTTTAGGTTCTTCATTGGGGTCACTGTCTATATCATTGCTATTTGATGTAGAAGGACATATGTCACCATCGTCTTCATTTGTTGTTTGTTTTTCTTCTTTTGGGGCTGCAGGAGACTCATCAATAACAACATAAATACATTCAACAATATTTCGAAGTCTTTTATTGTAACATTTATATGCTCTACTCCTAGAGGAGTAACCAAGAAGTATTCCTTCATCTGCTCTGGGTTCAAACTTTCCAAGTTTTTCATCATTATTTTTGATAAAGCATCTGCTTCCAAAAACTCTAAAATGCTTCACAGTGGGAGGATTACCATACCAGAGTTCATATGGAGTTTTATCACTATTTACTCGAACATGTGCCTTGTTAAGAATATTTACCACTGTATGTGCTGCCTCTCCCCAAAATGTGTCAGGTGTTCTGGAATCATCAAGCATAGCTCTAGCCATTTGTTGAACTGTTCTATTCATTCTTTCTGCTACACCATTTTGTTGTGGAGTGCCCGCTACAGTAAATTGTCTTTTTATGCCATGTTGTTCACAAAATTCAAGGAATTCATCTGATGTATATTATCCTC
Source organism: Pinus albicaulis (assembly GCA_034641835.2). Lineage (NCBI taxonomy): Eukaryota > Viridiplantae > Streptophyta > Pinopsida > Pinales > Pinaceae > Pinus > Pinus albicaulis. The sequence goes on along the minus strand of CM076573.1, from coordinate 559,575,900 downwards.
CTCGATCAGATCTAAGACACTTGATTTTTAGATCTAATTCATTTTCAACCAGTGCTTTGAAGATCTGAAATTTCTCAAATGCTTCATATTTGTGTTTAATCAACCCAATCCAACACCTTCTAGAGAAATCATCAATAAATAAGATATAGTATTGTTCACCACGTGGTGAATTTTTCTTCACAGGTCCACATATGTCAGTATGAATGAGTTCAAGAGGCTTACTTGATGATCCTTCCTTGGCATTAAACTGTACTCTGGTTTGCTTACCAAATTGGCAAGACTTGCATATGATATTTTCGGGTAGAGTAATATTGGGAAGATCACGGACAGCTTTAAGTCTGCTTGATTTGTTGATCTAAGAGAAGCTCAGATGCCCCAACCTTCCATGCCATAGCCAATTTTCTAAAGATTTACTCAAGTAACATTGTTCTTTGCAGTTATTCAATACATACAGGTTGCTTGGAGTTCTTTTTCCTTTTATAATTGTTTTACCTGTATCAAGATCACGTACCACACATTCTTTTGAACTAAAGACAACTTCAGTTCCTTGATCACACATTTGACTTACACTTAACAGGTTATGCCTTAATCCATCCACATACATGACATCATTTTCTTTCACCTTTTATTTTAGAAACACAGACCATTTTCCCTTAATTACCGCAGGAGTATCATTTCCAAATGTAACATTCTTTTCTTTTTCTAGAGCACTATATGCAAGAAGTTTGTTTTTGTCAACTGTCATGTGTCTTGAGCATCCACTATCAATGTACCATTGATTTTCTTCACCTTTTGAAAATAATGCTATGCCACAATTTTCAACCTGTAATTCCCTCTTTTTCCATACTTTGGAGCTTGAAGGAAAATGCTCTTTTGGCTGAACTTTGCTCCTGCATTCAGATTCTTCATGGCCAAAGTTATTGCAATAAGCACATTCAACTTCATTTAGAAGAAGAGAAAATTTGTTATATGTATTATTCTTTGTTTCAATATCAATCCTTTTCTTTCTTGCTTCTCTTGTCATGATGGTTTTATATGTAACACATTGAACAACTTTATGACCAAAATTGTGACATGAGAAACATTGTCCATTGAAGAAGAAATTTCTGTGATCATGAAATCTTCTACTTGAATTTACCTGTTGATTGGTGTTTCTTTGAAAGATATTCCTGTTAGTGTTCTTTGAATTGAGAGGATCATGCTTTACCTGTAAAGATTCTTTATTCCCTTGCTGAGTGGCAGAATGTTGTAAACCAGCTGTAGCTGCTTTTAGATAATTTGGTGTACAGGCTTTGAAGAAGATTCTCCATTTGCATGTCAGACCTGTCTTTATAAGAGGAGAACATTGTAACTTGATAATCTCATCTAAGGTTTAGATCCTTTAGCAAATCTAAGATTCAGAGTCTTTACTTTCTCAAGTTATTTTCTTAGACTTACCACTTCACATTCTAATTTCTCATTGTGTTTCTTATCTTCTTCAATCTTATTTTTCAAAGTCCTCTAGCGCATCCATAAAAGTATCCTTTTCTTCTCTAGATTCTTTTTCAAATGCCATGAGAAGTCTAAGATCTTGTTCACATTCTTCCTCACTATCATATAACCCATCACTGTCTTCATGAGTATAGTAACTCTTTCTAGTGCTAGACCGGTTCCTATTCCTTCTTGCTACTTCCTTCCCTTTTGCAGGTGTTTCTTTATGAGGACACTTAGCAGCATAATGGCCAACTCTTCCACAATTAAAACATTTGAAAGGAAGCTTACCTCTGAACCGTCCTGTGCCAAGTTGAAGTTTCTTTACAAAATTTACCTCATATTCTTCTGAGATATATCCTGATACTTCTACTTCTTGTACTTCTTTCCCTTTTGTAGAAGCTCTAAAGACAAATTATTTGACTTCAGATGGTCCTCCTCTTCTCATTTCATATGCAGTTAGTATGCCATGAAGTTGCACCACAGTAAGATTTTGAAGATCCTATTTTTCTTCAAGAGCAAAAACTTTTGACTCAAATTCTTCCGTTAGTGATCTTAAAATTTTCTCAACCAAAGTAGATTCGGCTATTGTTTCTCCCAGATTTCTCATACGATTTACAATATCATCAAGACGTAAAAAGAAACTGGCAATACTCTTATCACTATGCATCCTTAAATTTTCATATTCAATTTTGAGAGTTTGGAGTTTTGCACTTTTTACTTTGCATCACCTTCATAACTTAGAATGATTTTGTCCCATATTTCCTTTGCTGTATTCAGCTGCATGACTTTGACAAATTCTGATTCAGTTAGACTTCCCAATAGAGCATTGACCGCCTTTGCATTTGTTTCCTAATTCTTCTTTTCTGTCGGATATGTTGGTACTGCGGCTGGATATTGATATCCTCCTTCAACAATGGCCCATACATATGCTCCCAGAGACTGAAGATAGGATCTCATCTTGGTTTTCCAAAAGATTAAATTGTTTCCGTTAAAGAGCGGAGGCCTGATAGATGTTGTTCCATCTCGATTGCTCATCTTGCTTGATCTTCCTTCTATCGGCTAAGATTTTTCAGAAGGACCTGCTCTGATACCAATTGTTGGGAAAAATACTGAGAGGGGGGGGGTGAATCAATATTTAGATCTGACTGAAAACTTTTTAGTTTTCTTTCTCTAAAACCCATACGCTACTTTACTTAACCCAAATCGCGTATATACACGGATATCCTTAACAAAACTTGCGTATTACCTGAGATCTCATTATGCAGATAATTCTTTTCTTAGATCATTGCATCATTCATTCATTAGATGTTTAGTAAGAAGTAAACATGTGTAGTAAGAACAGAATAAATCATCACACATAAGCATCACACATGAACACTAGGATTTAAGGTGGAAACCCAATTCGGGAGAAAATCACCGCTGTTGTCGTCTCAGTCTTCAATATTTATTATAAATAAAACTTCTTACAACATTGTACTGGCACAGACTCATACCAGCACGCAGACACCCACCTGCAGAAGGCTACAACCTTCTCTCGTTTACTAGCCTCTCCTGGAAGGGAGCTACAACCCCCTGCTCTCGTTTACCAGCCTCTCCTGGAAGGGAGCTACTACCCCCTGCTTTCGTTTACCAGCTACCACTGGAAGGGAGCTACTACCCTCTTACTGAAGGCTTCGACCCTCAGCACTACTGCAGACCACGTTTCATCAATTTTCATACTAGATCAAATAGCTTCAACACAACCCTTCACTTAACATCAACAAACATACTTTGCCCAATACTTCAAACAGAACAATGAGACCAATGTAACTAGAATATCAGAAATAACCCAGATTTCAGAATAGATATGCAGAAGTAAACTCAACCCTGAACATTCATTGAATCAAATATCATACGCTACTTCTCTTTACTAAAACCGTGTGTATACGCGCTTCCCTGCTTGCCAACCTACGTATGCCTCTGTACATAACATGAAATGCATACGCTACTTCTCTTCATTCAAGACACGTGTATACGCGCTTCTCTTTGTATCAACCTGCGTATACTTCTGAGAACACTGATTTTCAGAATGTGATCAAACTTAGATTCAAATCTGAAATCAGATTTCTATTCAGACAATCTATCAACCATGCAGAATTGTTTAAATAGTCATTCTTCCTTCATTGAATCATCAACCAACAACTTGATCTTTAATTAACATAATTAGCAGCACAATCAACATTCAGAAAACCCAGATCTGTATGAATACATCCTTGACAGATAGCAGTAAAACAGCATAACAGATCAGACATTTCATTCCACATACTTCAGTAAAACCCTAGATTCCATATGCGCTTGTACTTCACTGAACGTGCATATATACGCGCTTTCACAGAGGCAAACCTACGTATACTTTAGTGCATTTTATTCTTTAGAAACCCTGACTGCCATATGCGCTTTTCTTTAAGCGGACCCACGTATATACGCACTTTTACCGAGACAAAATAGCGTATAGATCTATAAAAGATAAAATTTGCAGAACAGACCAGATCTATAAACTTACCCAGATTTCTTCAATTTCTTTATCAGAATTGCACCAGGTCTTCATCATTTCCTTTCAGATCATCCTAGAGATTCATCATTTCTAGATCTAGAGATCTTGAACCTTCATCATATCTATAGGTGCATCATAGATTCAGATCTAACAAGTAAGACCAGAATTCATCCATACAGATATTCCTTAGAGGAATTTATTCATCAACAACCCTTGCACCTGCACACCTTGCACTATGATCCTCTTCTCCTTATATAGTTTTAGCCTTTATCAATACCATGAGTCAAAACCACTCAACCGTTGATGGTATTCCTGGACGGGATCAAATAGATAATCCAGCGCTTAATACTATGGGCCAATACCATGGTTATGTCCCCTGGTTTTATAAATTTAGAGCGCAAATAGGCATATGCTACTTGTCACGTACATTTCCGCATACATACGCTACTTCACCTTTACAAACCCACATATTCTTTGTGACATACCATTTTTATCATTATTCTGGCACTTACTGGAATTTATTTCTCTATTACTTTTGAGCTGCTCTGTAGATACATCAGATTTACATCATTAATAAACTCATCAAGTCAGTTTCCATCAAGGACAACTTTATCAAGCAGGTTGCCATCAACTTTATCAAGTAGGTTGCCATCAAGGACAACACTCTGCATCATATTGCCAACACATATGTCCACTATAACAGTTAATTACAACGATTAGCCCTAGTCGCGTGATGTTTAATATAGAACCATAACGAATATGGCTTAAAATCCATATTTTAGGCGTTAAAGGGATAATTGATGAGCCAACATTTTTTCCCTATTTTTGGCATAATTGGCGCTCCAATAGCTCTTTTGGGGGAAAAAATGTGGGTTCGATGCCAGATTTTGGGGAAAATGTGGAGCAAGTAGTGTAGGGACTTGGGGAAGTCATAACTTGATCAGGTTTTGGTCAAATTCGATGCAAAAAGAGGCTACACAGGCATTTTTGGTCATTCTGGAGTTGATGGAACATGCTTTAGAGATGTGTGAGCATTGTAAACACATGTAGTCACACTTTTTAGAATAATAGAAGAGGGCCAAGCCATTGGAAGCTGGACCAAGGAAACGTAGCCTAGACGGGGTGAATTCCTATATCATGTGCTATTGTGTTAATTTTTATGGTTATTTTCATGTCTCTTAGATGTTGTTGTTCAGTGTTTTGTTTAAGTTAATTTACTCATGAAATTCACATAAAAACTCATACTAAACTTGCAATTAACCTCTCAATCCTCAAGAACTTTGTTTATATATTATGAATTTGATCTTAGCACAACAAAACTAATATTCCCATTTAGTTCAAGTTAGTATCATAGCACTAGGTTTACTTGTGCAAGGAGGATTTAATTTGTTTTGCAAGTGTTTAAATGCTTACAAGGTTGATGCTCAAGAGAGGAGAAGGCAAGCTTGTTGGTGCAGGTTCTCTAGTTGGAGCAAGGAGAAGGAGGGCACAGTTTCCACAATCTCCACCACGAGATTCACCTTCAGTTGAAGTAGAAGCTTCAGTAAGCATGTCTCATGAAGGAGGAATTGATAATATTTCAGAGGATTAGAATGATTTTAGGAAGGCTTTCTTTGACATGAAAAATATGATGAATGTCCTCTATGAAGAGAGGAACACAAGGTTGCAAGGTGAAAGCTCCAGGCCTCTAAGAGGAGAGGGTTCTCCAAGAGGAGGAGGTAATGGAAATGGTGATAAGACACCATCTACTCCACCATCATCCTGACCACCATCTTCACCTTCATCTTCATCCTCTTCCACTACTACAACCCTTACACATACTCATCATCCTACCTCAAAAGGAATTGGTAAACAAACTTTGTTAAAAATTGATATTAAATTTGATCTTCCTATGTATAATGGTGAAGTGAATGCAAGGAAGCTTTAAAATTGGGTTTTTCAGTTGGAGGTCTATTGTAGAATTCAAAACGTTCAAGATGATGATTCAAATATAAAACTAGCTTCCTTGAGACTGGAGGGTGCAGCAATAGTATGGTGGGAAGCCAAGACACAAAATGAAATTAAAAACATGGTAAGATATCACTCTCTTGGTCTAATTTCATTGCTGCAATTAAAACACAATTTTACCCTCAAGCATATATGCAAAAATCCATCATTAATTCGTAGAACTTCAGATGACTTAAGGGTCAAAGTGTGTAAGATTACACCCAAGAATTTAGAATAAGAGCTCTTATTTTAGGTGTTGATTTGCATTCACAAGACACATTGCTGAAGTATATAGGGGTTTACATAAATACCTAAGGCATACTATCCTTATGTTCAGTCCCAATAGCCTAGATGAGGTTTGTGTGCAAGCCACCCACCTTGAGGCAAGAGGGAAAAACATTCCAGAAGAGGGTAAAAAGAAGCAATTTAAGGGTGGAGAGAAAGGAAAGGGTTTCAAAGGAAAGGGAAAGAAAAATGCATTCATTAAAAATGAATGAGATAAAATGACATGATTTTTTTTTTCCAAATAAGGTCGCGATGAAGACCACTATTGGAAGCTTCATCCAGAGACGAGGCCAAAGAAATTCAATGACAAGTGAGAACAAAAAACAACTGCAACACTCAACAGGATTTGGGATCCGACTCGGGTGATGAAACTAAAATTACAACCATGGGTATGAAAGGAAAATAATCCATTGCTAGCACTAGTTCATCAAATTGTAACACTAGTACTCCAAATGAAGAAACAAGGATTGAATTATTTCATGTGAGGGTTATTTCAAAGCATACAAAATTCGACACACTATTTGAGAGTGGGTCTCAAGCCAATTTTATATCTGAAGGCTTAGTTAAGAAACTTAATCTTGAAACCATTCCTCATCATAAACCATATCCATTGGGTTGTATATGGAAAGAACACAAATTTTTAGGTTAGAAGAAAGCGTATTCTTTGGTTTGCAATCACAACAAAATTCATTAACAAAGTTGAATTAGATGTTGTACCACTTGATATTTCAGGAATTGTTTTGGGTACTCATTACCTATATGATAGAAAATCCATCTTCTATCGCCATGAAAATAAGTACCACTTGATCAAAAATGGTGTGGAGTATATTGTGAGATCTCGTCACAAGAAACTAAATCTTTCAATAGTTAATGCAGGGAAAATGAAAAGACTAGTGAATTCAAGCAAGAATTTTGTGCTTCTTATGATTAAACCAAAGAATGATGTTGATTATGAAGCATTTCAAGTTTCTAATCCAAAGTTGAAATCTGATTTGATTGAAGTGGTTAATCAAAATAATGAGATCTTTCAGGAGCCAAACGGGTTAGCTCCTAAGAGGGGAATCCAAAATGAAATATAGTTGTAGCAAGATTGTCCTTTTCCTAACATTGTGATGTATAGGATGTTGGTGATGGAGAGTACTAAAATCAAAAAGAAAATCCAAGAGTTTTTGGACAAAGGGTTCATTCGACCAAGTACTTCTCCATGCGGTTCACCTAATGTGTTGGTGCCAAATAAATATGGAACATGGCACATGGGCATAGATTTCTGTGCATTGAACAAGATTACTCTAAAGAACCATTATCCACTCCCTAGAATAGATGATTTACTTGATCAATTGAAAGATGCAAAATATTTTACTAAGTTGGACTTAAGGAGTGGGTAACATCAAATTAGAATTTCTGAAGGTGACATTTGGAAGACAACATTCAATACAAAGAAAGGTTTGTTTGAATGGCGTGTTATGCCTTTTGGTTTATGTAATGATCTTGCTACCTTCATGTGTGTGATGAATGATGTTTTAAGGCCATTTCTTGATGAGTTTGTCATCGTCTACTTAGACGGTATCTTAATTTTCAGTAAATCACTTGATGAGCATCTCATGCATGTAAGAAAAGTACTTGATGTCTTAAGGAAAGAAGAATTGTTTTTTAACATGTCAAAATGTGAGTTTGGTAAAACTTATTTGGTGTACTTGGGGCATATTTTTGGAGGAGGCGAGTTGAGGATAGAACCCTCCAAGGTTGAGGTCATTGTGAATTGGCCAACGCCCAAGATAGTCATTGAGGTAAGAAGTTTTTTGGGGGCAACCTAATATTGGAGGAAGTTTATTGATGACTTATTTTCTATCACAAATCCTTTGCATGCATTGACTAGTGTCAAAAAGGTCTTCCAGTGGGGAGGGAATCAACAAAAAACATTTTATTCTTTGAAAGAGAAGATCAGTTCAAACCTAGTACTTTCACTACCAGACTTGAGACATCCCTTTGAGATTCAAACTAATGCAAGTGACCATGCCATGGGCACGGTCCTTATGCAACATGGTAAGCCCATTTCATTTCATTTAGAAACTTTCAATGCAGTGCTTAATTATCCTACTTATGACAAGGAGCTTTATGCGTTGGTTAAAAGTGTGAAAAAGTGGAAACACTACTTGATGGGAAAGGAAACAATGATGCACACCGACCACCAACCATTTCAATAATTTCAACTGAAAACTAAGTTGCATCAGTCAAGGCACTTTTGATGGATGGGTTTCCTACAATAATTCCACTTGGTCATCAGGTATAAGAAAGGTATTTACAACAAGGTTGCTGATATGATTTATAGGCCTATTATTAGTGCAACTACTTTAGCATAGTTCAGTTTTGCATGAAAGTTATGTTGAGAAAAATGCATTTGATAATGACTTTCAAGATGTTTATGCAAGCTTGAGTCAAGGAAACCAAGTAGAAGAATTGGATGACCATGTACATAATAACTTCTTGTATCATTTGGGAAAGATTTTTAATCCACAAGAGAAGACATTGAATGTCATAAGGGAAGCACACACTTCTCTTATTGCTGGACATTTGAAGTAAGAAAAACAATGGCACATATTTATAAGTATTGTTATTGGCCTCATATGCTTGAAAGTGTGTCACATTTTCATTAAAGGTTGTTCATTATGTGCAGTCAATAAGCTTAGAAATAACAAGTTAATATTGTAAACACCACTTCTTGTACCTTCACGCCCACGGGAGAGTTTTTCTATGGACTTTGTAGGAGGTCTTCCATTGCCAAAAAGAGGTCATGATTATTTGTATGTAGTTATGGATAGGTTCAGCAAGATGTGTATATTAATGCCATGTAAAAAACAAATCACCGCTAAATAAATGGCTCACTTATTCTTTCGACATGTTTGGGTTCATTTTGGTTTGCCCACATCCATTGTTAGTGATCGAGAATCTCGATTTTTTGGGAATTTTTGGTCAAGTTTGTGGGGCTTGATGGATACCAAGTTGAATAAGAGTACAAACTTTCATCCAAAAACTAATGGTCAAACTGAGGTGGTCAATAGAAAATTCATACATATTCTTCTAGGATATTACATCAAGCATCCTAAGTTATGGGATTAAAACTTGCACTACATTCAACATGCTTGCAACCGTGCAAAACACTCCTCTATACAAATATCGCCATTTGAGGCATGTCTTGGATACTTGCCCAAATCACCATTGGATTTCATTTTTGGGAAGGATGTTGCTATTGATGGCTAAAATGACATAGATGAATACAAGAAGTTCATAGAAAAAATCCAATTGATACATCAAACAGTTCAAGATCAGCTTGAAAAGATCCAAGGCAAGTACAAAGCAAGGCACGACAAGAATTGTGTAGATCACAAGTTCCAAGTTGGTGACGAAGTTTGGCTTCAAATTAGCAAAAAGAGGCTTCAAGGGGAGGTAAAAATATGAAACCAATCCATTATGGTCCTTTCAGAATTTTGGAAAAGATTGGTGAAAATGCCTTCAAGTTAGATTTTCCTTCATATATGAAAATTTACTCTATTGTTAATGTTGAGAACTTGAGGTTGTATGAGCCTCCATTAATTGAGTATCAAAGAGAACAGGTTCAGATTCCTTCTATTGAAGTATTTTTTTTTTAATACCTTGATGAGCTTCAACAAGACACAATTCTTGACAAAAGAACAAGGACATTAAAACGAGGGAGTGTAGACTACCTTCGTGTGGGGCTCAAAGGAAAAAATCCTTCTAAGGCCAAATGGATCGAGATTGGTATAGGTGAGGGAACTGTACCCTCATTTGATGAACAATTGAAAGTGATATTTTGGGGTCCAAAAGCTTCCAGTGGGGAGGAGTGATCATGTGCTCAAAATTATGCTCAAAAATCAAAGTTGCCAGAATGGTGTGGAATTTGAACAACCACGTAGATCTCGTCATTCTGAATCTGACGCAACTTGTTTCGCAGAAAATATACACCGTATGCTTCGAGAAATGTGTTCTGTCCACTTTGTGAAATAGGCAAATTTAAAAGAAAAATGCAGGGCAACCCATTCAGTAGTCTGTACAATTGACTAGGCATGCTTATGTGGCAGGGTGACTGTATAGATTGATTTGGTCAATGGTATCCATGGGTGAATGGCATTGTGCCAAGTGGATCTTGGTTATTGGTTTGAAATATTGTAATTTTATTTGTGTATTTGGTGGTCAACCACAGGCTACCACGTGGCCCAACTAGGGGCCACCACGTGGCAGTCCGAGGGCCAAAATAATGTTGGGTCAAGTCCGAGCAGCAACAACGGGGTCGAACCTACAACCACCAAGAACCAAGCACCAAGATTTACCACTACACCATCACATATGTTCCTTACTATATATTGAAACTCATATGGTTTTATTATAATGTTAATTGCGCGTTGGGGAGAGGGGGTCGGGGTCTAGCCCTAGCCATGGTCACCACATCGGGGGCGGGGAACATGGGCGGGAGGCTAGCCTCGTGCCCCCCCCCCCCTCCCCATAACCGTAGCAACCAATGTAACACGACGGAGTTGTAATGTGATTAGGGAATATCGCGGTTTAACTTGACCACTGGAGTTGGAACCTCCAGCATTAACATCCAACGGAAATTGTGCCATGTGCTCACCGCATAGACCGACACCAATACCTCTAACCGCAACCATAACCACCACTAAAACCACACCATATGTCCAATATAACAATTAATGTCGGTGGTTAGCCCTAACGACATGACGTTTAATATAAACATTTTTTATAAACCATAACAGATATGGTTTAAAACCTAGATTTTAGGTGTTAGAGGGAAAATTAATGCCCTGACAATTTCACCTTATTTTTGGCAGAATTGGCACTACAATAATGATTTTGGGGTAAAAATTGTGGGTTCAGTGCCAGATTTTGGGGAAAATGTGGAGCGAATAGTGCAGGAACTTGGGGAAGTCATATCTTTATCAATTTTTGGCCAAATTCGATGCAAAAAGAGGATATACAAGATTTTTTGGGCATTCTGAAGCTGATGGAACAAGTTTCGGAGTTGTTTGAGCATTGTAAACACATGTAACCAAACTTTTGAGCATAATAAAAGAGGACCAAGCCATTGGAAGCTGGACCAAGGAGAGGTAGCCCAGGCGGGGTGAACTCCTTCATCATGTGTTATCGTGTTACTGTTTATGGTGATGTTCATCTATGCTAGATGTTGTTGTTCAGTGTTTTGTGTATGTTAATTAACTCATGAAATTTACATAAAAACACATAAAAACTCATATTAAACTTTCAATTAACCTATCAATTCTAAAGCACTTTGTTTATATTTTGAATTGGATATTAGCACAACAAAAATAATATTCCGATTCAGTTCAAGGGAAATGAGTATTTCCCTTAATCTTAAGGTTGCAAGTTATAAACTTCTTTTGGATCTATTCCATCTTCCTCCATGATTATATGGATATACAACAACACCAAAAATAACATCCATATAAACTAACATGAGTGAAGAGAGTCTAAAAGAGGACCTTTTTTAAATCCAAGATCCAAAAATCTATCAGCATAAAATTGTTTTCAATCCCATAGCAATATTTCCAACCTCTATTTATCATTTTCTCAATGCTATAATTCCAATTTAGCTTAATATGGAAGTCGATCCCCATAAATTTTTATGAAGGGAATTTGTTCTGAGACGATATTGTCATAAATGAAAGTATCATAGGTGATATTTTTAGATTTAATTATCATGAGTTTAGTTTTATTGGCATTAACAATCTTACCCATCTTGGATCAGAAATCTTGAAATATTTTGATTTTCTTGACAATATTGGAATGGTTTCTTTCCAATAAAACAATGTCATTAGCATAAAGGAGAAGATTTATGACCATCCTAGTGGATGTGGAGCCAACACAACCTACATCTTCCAAACACTCTTCTAGATTATCAACCTATATGCTAGAAAATATAGGGGATAAGGGACACCCTTGTTTGACTCTAATATTGTATTTAATTTATTCTAACCAAACATTAGTGGGCATAAACTTGTCAATAACGTTCTCATACAACCTTGTCACAATAACCCTAAAATCTATAGGAGCCATTATCTCTTATAGCCTCTTCCATAGGCTTGTTCTAGGACAGGTGTCAAAATATTTTCTCAACTCAACAAAAAAATATAAGAGACCAATTTAATTATTGTTGAATTCCTCTTCAATTATAATATGATTAATAATATGGTACACCATTGAATTATCTCTCCTAAACCTAGATTTTCCTTTATCTCTTTTACCATGGATTTCAAGCCAAAGGCTAATATTATTTTCCAAAATAATATTGTATAGCTTGGATAAAATGTGGCTAATAATAATTGTCCTATAATTAGATGGAATGATTTTATCCCCACTTGTAATGATAAACACAATAATTTATTGCATCCTAGGCTTAGGGAAGCTTTGTTTTACTGTCAAATTAAATAGCTTGTGTATGTTAAGAATGATGATAGGTTCCCCCATTTATTTTTCTTAGCTTAGTAGCCTTCAATGTCCTTAGCTTTCCCATTAGCGAGCTACTTTATCCCAAAATCAATGTCTTCCAAAGAAAATATATCATCTTCTATATGGTCATTCAAAATTTTGTTAATGGCATTGACAATTCATACAAGTTTTTAAGGTATATATTCCAGTTCTTTAAGGGAATCAAATGATTTTATTTAGTCTTAGGAATGAAAATTTTCTTCCAAACATTTCTATCTTCATACTTATAGAGGTGCAATAATTTCTCTTTCTTTCTACTTATATGGTATATTTTCTTTCTTTTAATAATATTTTTGTACATATTTATCTTATTAGGTTTTTAGGTTTTGTTAGGAGCATCTCTAATTTATTTTCTAGAAATTTTACAATCATTATCATACAAGGGTTGGCAGTTCTATCTTTTTTTTTTTACATCACCTTGGTAGGTACTTGCTAATGATAGTGGAGTGGCTAGATGACAACCTTGATTTAGCTAGCATATTCAAGATAAAATATAAAGACCCAACTGAGAATTTATTTGGTATCAAATTACTCAAAATTTGTAGTTCTCAAGACCTTATAATTTGCAATGATGTAAACAAGTGGTCAAACTCCAACTATATGACTTTTATTCATGGCCTTGGAATTAGTGTTGGGGATTATGTGATATACGATACCCATGTTTTCAACGAAATTGTAAATTTTTACCTCTTAAATGACATTGAGCCTGATTCTAATCATATACCTTTAGCCTTAACTATAAAATTTTCCATGCAAAACAAGTACATGCATGAGAACTGTGAGAGTCAAAGCCACTTGTGTTTTTACAATAGTAAAATGGTTATATTATTAAAGGATTTAAATGTGGATTTAAACCTAAAATTATAAGGATAACATTGAAATTTTTTATCATAAATTTACTACAACTTTCTCTGCTCCCATTAGCAAGTTTTCTACCAAGATGTTATATAAAAATAATACTAGAACTACCAACCCTTGGTATGATAATGATTGAAAATTCTCTATAAATTTTATTAGGGATGCTCCTAACGAAACCTTAGAGATTGACAATATAATAAGTACAAATCTCTTGTTGAAAGAAAGAAAAAATGTTGTATAAGTATAAAGCAAGATCAATTATTTCACCTCTCTAAGTATGATCCTAGAAATTTTTGGACGAAAATTCTAATTTTTAAGACTAAAGAAAACCATTTGATTCCCTTGAAAAACTAGAATATTATCTTAAAAATATCTATGAATCCCCTAACATCATAGAAACCATTTTGAAAGCCCCTATAGAGGATGGTATAATTTCTTTGGAAGATATTAAGTTTTGGGTTAAGAAGCTCGCTAATGGGAAAGCTAAGGACATTGAAGGCTAACAAGCTCAATTTTTTAAAATGGGAAAATCTATCCTCATCCCACATATCAACAAGCTCTTTAATTTAGAAGTGAAGAAAGGATTTCCTAAGTCTTGGATGCAAAGTATTATTGTAGCTATATTTTAAAGTAAGGGTAAGCACATTTATTTTAATTACAACACCATTATGATTAACCACATTTTAGCCAAGCTATATATGTTCATTTTGGAAAAATAAGATTAGCCTTTGGCTTTAAAGCCATGGTAAAAGAGATAAAGTCCAAGCTAGGTTTAGGAGATATCATTCAACCATGGAACATATTGTTACTCTTAGGATAATTGAAAAGGAATTCTGCAATAATAAAATTGATCTCTCTTATTTTTTTTTTAATTTAGAAAATATTTTGACACCATTCCTAGAACAAACCTATGGAAGAGGCTAGAAGGAATAATGGTTCCTGTCAAGTTGAGGGTTGTTGTGACAAGGATATACGAGAATTTTAATGCCAATATTAATTCCACTGAAGGTCGACGAAATTAAATACAATATTGGAGTCAAGCAAGGGTTTCCCTTGTCCCCTACCATTTTTGGCATATACATTGATAAGTTGGAAGAGTGTTTGGATGATGAAGGTTGTGTTGGCCCCATTCTCACTAGTATGGACATAAATATTCTCCTTTATGCTAATGATATTTTTGTTTCTGAAAGGAACCATTATGATCTTGTAAAGTAACTCAGAGTCCTCCAATATTTTTGTTCCAAGATGTATATGACTATAAATACTAACAAACATAAGTCATGATAATTAAATCCAAAAATATCACCCATAATACTTTCATTTATGATAATAAGTCCTTGGAGGAAGTTCCTTCATACAAATATCAAGGAATTGATATCCATCACAAGATCAATTAGAATTATAGCATTGAGAAAATTATAAATGGAGGTTGGAAAGCTTACTATGGGCTTGAAAACAATTATAAATAATCATATATTTTGGTTTAGGATAAAAATAAGCTCCTCTTTGAGACATTTTTCACTCCTATTATTTGATATGAATGTGTGATTTGCGGTCATAGTATATCTAAAGAGTCATGGAGGAAGATTGAACAAATCTAAAAGCAATTGATAACTTACAACCTCAAGATTGAAGGAAATATTCCCTACCCTATCCTTTTAATTGAAGAAAGTGTTTCTCCCATTAAAAGCATGGATATGGATAGGTATCTTATGTATAAGAAGACGTTGCACAACATGGATGCCAAGAGGTTTCCTAAAATTGCTTCTAAATTCAGCCAAAACCTCTAACTTTGACTCAAGTGAGGGTGGCATAAGGATGCCTAGTCATGGATAGACCATTCATGAATAAAGGACGAGATAATCTTGCAAAATTCAGATCATATTAAAAAGATTATTAATTCCAAATTTAAGGAGAAATTGTGGGGAAATAAAGAGCTAGAGTGAAAAATGAAACTACAATATTATAGGGAGATGGTAAACCCTAATATCAAAAACTAAAATTAGATCTTTTTCTTGACTAGTGTTAACTTAGAAGAAAATGAACATTTCCAAGATTAAAACTATTTCTCCTTAGCTTCATAGTGAAACTAGGAATTGTTTAATTCCCAAAACACCATGGTATGAAAGAGTTTTTCACCTATGAAATCCTAGGAGGGTTCAAGATGAAAAGTGATTTATATTATATTTTCCATCTTATCCCCACATTTGATTCAATTTTCTAAATATATGTCACACTACCAACCTTATTTACCTTTTAACTCAACAAAACTATGGTTATCTAGGAGTGCTTCTCTCACTTTTTTTTGAACATATAAAAAATGTTAAAGAAATGTATTTAATTTATTACCTTCATAAGGTTCGGTGTACCATATAGGTCTTAATGGAAACTAATCATCATCATCCTCATCATCATCAATTATAATTTCTATCTCATAGAATATTTATACAAATATTATAAAATTATGGATAAGAAAAAGTTATACAACATGGAAGTCAAGATATTTCCAAAAATTCCTTTTAAATCTTGCTAAAATACCCACCTTTGGATCAAGAAAGGATTCCAAGTAGTGGGTGGACTATTGATGATGCATAAATAGTCATGGATATTCTACTAGATAATTCATCGCAATATATTTGATAATTTAGGGACTTGCTCCCTACTACAGGAGGATCAATATTTGAGAATAAATTAACAAAATATCATGAAATAATTGGGAGATTCTAGAACTCCAATGATTGAGAAAATATAGGAATGCGTTCCCTTTCGTTTAATACAAACTCTTAGTGTTGGGAACTAGATCCACTATTGAGGGATTTTGGAGGGGAAATATTCCTCCTTTCAAGGATAAGTACCAATTCGAATTGGCCTCTAAGGGCATGTATTGTTTAGTCTTATTGTGGAGAAAACTTGCTTTTTGTAGCTCCACTTTCATTTCTTGTAGGGATGTACTTGGATTAATTCAAATAATGAAGATTAGTGCCATTTTTAGCTTCTAAGGCTTGGTTTATTCCGTAGGACTTTGAGTCTCCTTGGGCTTGGCCATCCTATGAGCCTTAAAACCCTCTTGCATAATTTATTTATTTTCTTTTCACTTCTTATTCACATGCATCTCCTATTTGTTTTGAATATTTTTGTATTTAGTATTGTTTCTTTTCTTACTGTAGGATTGATTTAAATGATTGAAGTGATTTCTTTTGTAGGTTGTTTGTAGATTCACAAGAATTATTCATCCTTCGAATAAATTTGGAAGGTCATCTTCATTATTAAGCTACTTGGATTTGGTTACTAGTTCACGAATATAAGATTTCTGGAAATTTTACCCCATTGCATTTTCACTTGATTAGGTTAGGCATTTGATAGGTTAACTATCTCACTAGTTTTTGAATTTCCAGTTTTTAGAGTAGTAATTTTCTATTATTTTTTAGCACACGTGAACAGGGGTATTTTGGAGTTATTCCACTTGTAATGGAGACCTAATACATCATACTTAATAAAACATTTTTCTCATACCATTTTTATTTTATTTACTTATTCATTCGGTAAGTTATCTCCAAAACAAAACTTCCGATAGAAGAAAAAAAAAAAAAAAAAAAACTTCTTGTAGCACTCCTGTAGCATGTGTAAACTCGACTAGATTTGCTCCCAAAGCTTGTTTTTTGTCTCTTAGGCTTGAATCATGACCCCTAGGATCTAAATCCATGATTTAGGAAGAAAAAACACCACTTAGGAAATGAATTTTAGAAAGTAGATTAGGCCTATTTATTTAAATTCATGCTCTTAGGATTTCAATTACAATTTATTGTTCTTGCCTAGGATTAATTTATTTTCAAAGAAACACTTCCATTTATGAAATTAGTTTAGGCTTTGATTTCATGAAATTCACTCCATTACGTCAGGTCAGAAAAATAAGGACACATTATATGATGCACATATAATGCTGATACCTCTTAAGTTTGTGCAAACCCCGGGTTGATAATTAAAGTTGGTAGCCTTAGGAGTTGCAGCATCCTTGTTGCAATACTAAGGCTCATGACTTTTTGGCGCCGTTTTCGAGGAGGTGTGAAAGTATTCATTTTTTTCTTCCCTAGTTTATTCATTTATTTTCTTTTTGAAGAAAAAAAGAGATTTGAATTAGGCATATTTCATTTCAAAAACAGAAATTGCATTACATTAGCATTCTTATTCAAAAAAATTTCCCCATCATACCCCAAACACCAACCCCCCCACTTGAACACATGGTGCAGTAAGAGCCATATCACCATCCACTTTTGCAGGTGGAAGAAGAAGAGGTGGAAGAGAAGGTAGAAGAAATGGATGGAGATGATGACAAACAAGAAGATCCTCTTGGATTTCCCATTCAAGATACTGATGTCAATGTGCATATGAAGAACATACCTCCATATTTCCTTCCCAATTTCCATGGTATGAGGTCAGAGGATCTGGAAACCTTTCTCTTTGAATTTGAAAGACTTTTTAGATCTTGTGGTTACTTATTAAACACGCAAAAGCTAAGATTGTTTCCGAGAATATTGAAGGATAAAGCTCTTAAATGGTTCATGAGTTTAGGTACTAATTCAATAAGATCATGGAATGATATGCAAAATGTTTTTCTAGAAAAATATAGAGATCATAATCTTAAGTAAGAAATATTTAGAATGAATCAAAAAATAAGATGAGAGCCTTGATGATCTTATAGAGAGATTCATGTATAATGTTAAGAGGGGAAAATTACATCATTTAGGATTTGACACATTAAAATCCCTATTACTTAGAACAATTAGGGATGAGTGGATTGATCTCCTTGATATCATGAATATAGGAGACGTATAATAATTGTCATTTGAAGAAAATCATGAAACATGCAAGCACATATCAAGAGGAAGGGCAAGAGTACGTAAATCAACATCAAGATTGGTAAGTCAAGCTAAACTTGGAAATTTGCTTGATAAATTTAAAACATAAATTATTAGCAATCTAAGCGAATAAGTAGAAATGTTAAGAATGAAAGATGAGAAAAAAGAAGATGTTGATATTTGTGTTGTTCATGCAAAATCAGACTGCCCATCATTACCAAGGTTGAAGGAAGTTTACAATGAGGACAATGGAGTGATTCAATCACCAAAGAAGCTATGCTATGTAGCTCCAAGAAGACCATGGAAGCCTAGTCAACTTGATATGATGCAAGGACCTACTTCACAATTTCAATATTATTCACATCCATCTCAAAGTAATTGGAACACACTCTTTCCCTGGCAACCTTGGCCATATAAACCCCAAACAAATCTTCGAAACAAGGTTGGCAAGAAAATTTTAGGATAAATCCATAGTATCATCACTATTTTCCTCAATATCCTCAATACACAGCTCAATGATATCCCTACCATCCACCTCCACCGCAAGCACAACCTCAACCACACCCATCTCAAAGATCCACTCCCACTAAACTACATGTACCACCATTTCCAAACCCACACAATGAAGTAGCTCAACCCACTTACAATGTTGAGGTACAATACTACCAAACATCTCCTCCTGATCTAAATGGTATCCATCTTAGCTCAGGAAGAGTATTGCAAAAAAATTATTCTCTTGATGTCATTGAAGGAAATCATTCAGAATATTAGATTCAAATAATAAGACCAACGAATCATGGGCTAAAATTGATGAAGAGAAGACATACAAGTCAAAGATTGATAAAGTTACATTATGTTCAACATTATATCCTCCATATGTTCAAGGCCACAATCAACAAAAAGAGGAATATTTGAATGTCACGGTAGAAGAGGACACAAAAAGAGATCCAAATGCACAAGTGGACCAAGGGCAACACAACTATATTGAAATATGGTTTCATATAATCATTAAGTCATAGTAACACACTCTTCTTCAACAAATTCTTGATCTCATCTCAGTCAAATCATTTGGTATCTCATATTTAGGCACATGTCAAAGCATACATTTTGAGCCTCTACATGAGTTTATCTGTCATCTCGATGTGTACATGGCTCCATTTGAATTATTCCTATACTTGAAAGAGAATTTTTTTTTTCAAGTAGATTAGAATAGGAAAAAATAAAAAAATGGAAAAAGAGAGAAAAAAAAGAGAACAAAATCTCAGGTGAAAACCTCTTTTGAGGTGCCTAATATTGGCTCACTGATTGAAAACTTCCATGAGGCAGTCAATGGGTTGGAAAAAGGAGAAATAAGAGAAAAATAAAATATCCTAGGTGAAAACCTACTTTGAGGCGCCTAGGAAAACATATTAGTTGAAAACCTCATTGAGGAAGCTAGTAGGCCTAAAGATTTTTTTTTTTTTTAAATGAAATGAAAAAAAATACTTTCTCCATGTATCTCTCTCTAATGAAAGCAGGTTGTCTCCAACCTTTGCAAGCACCAAAAACAACAAGTTGGCACCAAAAGAAAAAGTTGGTCAAAAATCTAGTCAAAGGAAGTCGAACTTGGACTTTATCCTCCTTTGCTCAGATGCTCCAAAAGGACCAAGGTCATGCTAATTGATCACCCTCATCCATTTACAACATCCACCCATCATTTTCAAACTTTTCTCATTCATTTTCCTTGTTATCCTAAAAAGTTACAGGATATCCTATTTTTAAAAGAAATTTGTTTTTATTATATATTGAAAACCGTGAATCCATTTGCTGAGCCGTTTCATGGGGAGATGAATATATATTATGGTAACCTGCTCAAGAAATTTCAACAAATTATGGTGCACAATTTGTGTGAAATCAACCTCCATCACCTACAACCATTTCTCATTTTTCTCGAGATTCGTACATATAATGGCTGAGAGTTTTTATGGGGAGGTGCATAAGGATGATGGTAACATGATAACAAAAATTTTAGGTCAATCCAGTCTACAATTTGAGAGTTATGGATAAATAAATTCTGCTACAAGGGGGTTGTTCTGAAATGTTACAAGAATTTTTGTAATTGCTACATGAAGTTATAGTGAGCTATATGCAGGTGGACCGAGGACAAAAACAATCCCAAAGGGCCTTAAGGTGTAAAAAAATCAATTAGGAGAGTATTCCCATCATTTATTGCCACCTTCTCATCAATCCTCCATCTCAAGCACAAGGGTTTTTTTATCTAACCTTACCTTATGTCACCTCTGTAAATTTCTGAAAGACACAGAGTTCTGGCACTCCATTTTCCAAGGCCACACCCCTTCTTCACCAACCTATAATAATCCTACCATCACCATAATACCACCTCACATTCTCCCTCATCATTCATACAGAGCTAGAAGCCTAAAGCATAAAGAGAAAGAGGTTGTTACATGAAAAAGTAACTTCATGTAGTAAGCCATGTGTAAGCACAAGAAAAGCCATGAACAAGATTTTTACCAATCATTGAGACCAATAAGACTTGTGAGATGAATTTGAAGACATTAATGGCACTACAATGAGGATCCTCCACCAGTAGACATACACGAGAAGAATAAGCAAGATACCTGCACACACAACAAACAAGTCAAGTTAGAACACCTCAAAAATAAAGAAGCCACAACAAAGAATCAAGCAAAAATTACAACCACAGTGATGAAAATCCAACTCCACCTCCAACTTTAGCATGCATCAGCCTGCAAAAACTCAACCAAGAGGTGAGGCTAAGGCATGCAACTCTCTAACCTCACCCTTTGAATCTATTCTAGCCTAAGAAAACATTAAAATTGTGAGAAGGAAAGTTTTTTTATAGCCAAAATCAGTAGCAGAGCAACCTTGGACTTATCGAGAAGTTAGCTTCACTTTTCCACCAAGACACACACATGTGGTAGAGGAACAAGACAAAAGGGAAGAGGAATTGATAAAGTGGGTGGTAAGTATTTAGTTGTTATGGAAGACAAGGAGTGCCAAGGGGTAACTAAGGGTGAAAATAGTTAAACAAAATAACTCTGAGTTTATTTTGCATGCAATGAAAAAAAATAAAAAATAAAAAAAATAAAATAAAAAAATAAAAATAAAATAAAAGGTGGACCCACCACCTCTTAGCCTGCAAATATTAGCTGCTACAGGTGAAATAGAGCTGTTACAGGCACAAAATTTTCTAAAGAAAGTTTCTATAGGAAAACATATTTGTTACAGGAAGAACATATTGCTAGAAGAAAGACAAATTTTCTACAGGAAGCTAACAAAGGGCAGCAAGAGAAACTTTTTGCTACTAGGATGTTGGACAATGATTAATTAATTTCTAGAAGGTACACCAAGACACAATAGAATTTCAAATAATATTCTACAGGAAGTTTGGGCTGCATAATGGTAAATTCTCCAAGAGTGAAAGGTATACAAGTTAGTAGATTGGTTTCACATCATTTCTTTATTTTTCTCTAGGTTATTAACCATCATTTCACCCTCTATAAGAAGAAAGTGCTATGTGTTAAATGTTTTCAATTTTAGAATTTAATGAGAAAAGAAAATTCAGATTGTTAGTCAAGGGTGTCCATAAAAAATTTATGGATGGTATGATGTCACATGGCCAAGAACCCAAAATTCACTCTTGCAATTGAAAATTGAGGCCACCATTATCAAAATTATTCATTTTTTCATAGTTAATAAAGGAAACTTCATATCTACTATAGGAAAATCTGTTTTTTGTATCATCCCTTGTTTGCCACCATATTGCTTTTTTTTTTTTTCCTCCAAAGAAGTTTTACAAAGGATGGAAGGCAAAGGCATTGACGGAAAACTTCAGGTGTTTTGTGAGAGGTATCAAGGACACATAAACTCCTATAAATTAAAAAATGAGTGGTACAAGTAAGACCCTAGCTTTGCACATGAAATTCACAGAATTAATAGTCTGCAAATATGGGGGGAGGATTTAATAGGAGAAAATCTATCAGCATAGAGAGAATCCATCAACATCTTGAAGTGCTTACCATTTTCTAAAATTGCAGTGAGATGGGATTCTTTGAAAGGTTAAGTGGGTATGATGATGAGGTTTCCCTTGAGCTTGCAGTCAATTTACAAGATCCAAGTGGACAAGAACATGAACCAAAAGCAAGGTGTCACACTAAAAAACAAGATCCATTACAGGTGAAGAATCACATGGACCAACAAACAAAGAATGAAATAGGCCAACATACATGAAGAACCACATGGCAAGGAGGACGAGCAACAGTTTTAGTAGGGTGGTATTATGGGCCTCTAAATTTGACATAAATTAAGGCCCATTTAACCTTTATTAGGCACATAAAGGCTATATTAAATCTCTCCTTATACACTTAATAATGTTTTTTAAGATTTAATATGTTCTTAGGAAGGTTTAGAGATAATTGCATATTTGTACCTAATATTATTTATTTTTGAAGAATATTGTAAGAATATTGGACAAATTATGAAGATTTGGAGAAGGAGATAATTTAGGGGTTTTCTCCCTACTACAAGAGGATAAATATTGGAGAATAAATGAACAAAATATCATGAAATTATTGAGAGATTCTGGAACTCCAATGATTGAGAAAATCTAGGAATGTGTTCCCTGTTATTTAATGCAAAATCCTAATGTTGGGAACCAGATCCACTATTTGAAATATTTTAGAGGGGAAAGCTTCCTCCTTTCAAGGATAATTCTTCCCCATTAATTTGTATAAGTATCAATTCGAATTGGCCTATAGTGGCATGTATTGTTTAGTCTTATTGTGGAGAAAACTTGTTTTTTGAAACTCCACTTCCATTTCTTGCAGGGTTGTACTTGGATTAATTCAAATAATGAATATTGGTGCCATTTTTAGATTCTTAGGCTTGGTTTCTTCCATAGGACTCTGAGTCTCCTTGGGCTTGGCCATCCCAGGAGCCTCAGATCACTCTTGCACAATTTATTTGTGTTTTTTCACTTCTTATTCACATGCATCTCCTATTTTTGTTTTCCATATTTCTTTATTTAGTATTGTTTATTTTCTTGTTGTAGTATTGAGTTAAATGATTGAAGTGAGTTATTTTTCAGTTTATTTATATATTCACAAGAATTATTCATCCTCATAAAAAATTTGGAATGCCATCTTCATCATTAAGCTACTTGGATTTGGTTACTAGTTCACGAATATAATATTTCTAGAAATGCTTTGTAACGAAATAGTAGTAAATTTGTGCTATTTTCTAGAATGGCTTAATGTTATTCAATTAATATGATTACACTTGGATTAGGTCATAAAAAATTTAATTTAATAATTAAATTTAACCCATTTCATTTTCACTTTATTAGGTTAAGCATTTGATAGGTTAACTAGCTCAATAGTTCTTGAATTTCCAGTTTTTAGAGTAGTAAATTTTTCTTATTTTTTAGCACGTGTGAACATCGGTATTTCAGAGTGATTACACTTGGAATGGAGACATAAGACATCATAATAAATAAATAAAAATTCCGCATCCCATTTTCATTTTATTTACTTAGTCATTCGATGAGTTATCTCCAAAACAAAAATTCTTGTAGAAAAACCAGAACTTCTTGTAGCACTCTTGTAGCATGTGTAAACTCGACGAGATTTGTTTCCAACACTTGTTTTTGTCTCTTAGTCTTGAATCATGGCCCCTGGGATTTAAATCCATGATTTATTAAGAATAAACACCACTTAGGACATGCATTTTTACAAATTATATTAGGCCTATTTATTTGAATTCATGCTCTTAGGATTTCAATTACAATTTTTTGTTGTTGCCTAGGATTAATTTCTTTTCAAAGAAAAAATTTCATTTATACAACAAGTTTAAGCTTTAATTTCATGAAATTCACTCCATTACATTAGATCAACAAAAGGACACATTGTATGCTGTACATATAGTTCAGATACTTCTTAAGTTTGTACGAACCTTGGGTTGATAATTAAAGTTGGTAGCCTTGGGTGTTGCAACATTTTTGTTGCAATAGTGAGGCTCATCACCTTCATCCCTTCGGTGTGCACCCTTATGCCCTCCTTAAATGTTGATGGTTCTGGACCCACCAACGTTCAGGGTATCTCCCCGATATGAAGTCCCAACTAGACCTCAAACTGTTTGGAGTAGGAGTCACAATAGTTGGGTATTAATGATTAGCCTTGGTTTTCAAAATGCATAGAGTGGTGCACGATTTATTTGGTGAGAAAAAGTGTGTGAACCTAAGGAGAGTCAAGTGAAATGCATGATAATTCTAACACATGAAGGGGAAAAGGAAGTGCACCCCTTGGAATCCTGTAATATTATGTAACTTGTAAGGAACACATGAGAAAAATGATACCACACGAACTAAGATGCGAAAGAGTCCAAAATTTAAGAAGACATATTAATACATCAAGACACATCCAAAAAGATTCATAAAAAAGAAAAATAAATAGTTCGTAAGAATATGCATAAGTTAAATAACATACATTACAAATACAACAATATTAGTCCTACTATATCCACAACATATGCATGAAAGTGTGCCAACTCTTAATTTTAGTAAAAGTGATAGTTCCAATCATACATATACCATTGAAAAACCACTTTCCCCAATAGTGGAACATGAAGCATGCAATACTTTCTCCTCCAAATAAGTATACTCCCTCTATGCCATAGAGAAGCCAAGGCTATCACACAACTACCAAGCTCTTCCTAAGCCTAAGCCTAGCCAAAATTTTGTCACATGAGTTATGAGGATATATTTATAACAAAAGGGGGTGACTCTTCAGATGCCCCTTTGTGACTCTTGGACTTCCCTCATAACTCTTTAACTTCTTTACAAAATGACTCATTACATCATAATATGACTCTTCACATTCCAATATGGACACTTGGAATTTCAATTTTACAAATAATTACAAATAATATTACATTTTCCACATATACCCATATGAGACAAAATAGGGTAGAGAAAAATGAAAACATAACAAGAAAAAACACTATGATGCTTGAGTTTGGGTGAAATCTAGCTCGAAAAATTCTACTTGATGCTTCTCGGTCACATATTTATGCCAAGCTTAGTACTATGTAATGACATCCCCAAACTGCATGATCATGTCAGGAAGGAAGTAGACTCTAGCCTCCATAGAATCCAGGTATAATGATTTGGAACCAGTCTCAACTTCTTTCTCAAACAGGCGCATCATTGTTCTAATCTGGACAAGACCACTGAAGTATTTTTGCATGCTCTGTATATTCAGCTCCAAGTTCTCCTCGGTGGCAATCTGTTTCAGCTACTTCAAGTACTCATCGATCTCCTGCTTGACTTGACATTTGTGTTTAGCTTCAGTGAGAGAGACGACTGATGGGATCTTGTGGGTTCTGACCATGAAATCCTAATTGTTATATATACGTACATATGAGGCCTGAATACTTCCAATGAAAGAGGCGAGTTTCTTTTTGTTCTGGATCAAGATCCAACCTCTCACTTTCTCTAGCTCTACCTACGACTTAATTTTCTTCACTAGGGTAAGTGGTGCACCCTTGTATCACATTTTCCACTCATGCATGATGGTTATGGGAACTTGGACATTCCTAAGGATCTTGAAAATTTATTTGCTTTTCCATTGCAAGTCATGCAAATGATCAACTACCTTATGTACGGTCATGAGCTCCTCATAGAGGTCCCATATAATATCTCCAAGTGTTCATACTTCAACAAGTATCATTTCTCTCATCTCCTCCAGGTAGACCTGTGCGGAAACTAAATTATGTGTTATTTTACGAAGTTGTTCTATCTCTTACCAGGAAGCTTGTAAATTCTGTACCAAATTCTTATTATTGGCCATAAAATATTGAGTGTTAGATCTCGCTATAGTGTCAAAAACCTTCCTCTTTCCCTTGTCCTATACCAGGTTGCGTTATTCTGTTGTTGTTTCTTCTGGAATTGTTGTCATCTGCAGAGTGGCATGTGAAGTCCCAGCTATACTGATCGGCTCACAGGGTCTAGAGGATTTATAGCAATTCTTCCATGGTTCCTCCTTCGGCCATTGCAATGCCCCACTGACCCAATTGTAGTAGACTCTCACACAGTGGTCTTTGTAAATTCCCCTTGGATCATACATATTGAATTCTTTTGTACCGATCTCAAAATTTACTATAGATTTTGCTTCAGTATCTCCAACTTTGAGATTATTAATATTGTATAATATGAAAATGAAGAGTGGGCCATGGTTATTTCTTCTTCTTGTGCAGTGTTACTGACAACCCTGTGGTGAGATGATATGACACTTCTTGCATGCGAAGCTTGTCGGTGGCATACCTTGGCAAAATATGTGGAAACTTCTATCCATCAAACAGTCTAATGAGTGTGAAATCCAGTAAGGAAAACCAATATGTGATCTCTGATATTTCCTCCATTTCTCATCATGACATGCATAGTTGATCCTCCTAAAAAATAAGCTTGTATAATGGGATGATGAAGTGATCGGTCAGCGGTTCCATAACTCCTCTATGGAAACAATCTAAAATAAACTTACAATAGATATACACGATAGTTTCTCGTGGAGTACATATCAAGTTCATGCCAGGAAAATGATTCTATGCACTTATTGCATCTAGTAAGTATGCAGACATATAAAACCTTGGTTTCTCACCCTTGGGGGGATCTCGAGATTGTGCTACATGGGATATCAACTTATGAGCTAACAAATCTGACCAGTTCGACGACTTCCCCTCATTCACCCCCTGGTTCAATAAGATTTCCCACCCCTTATGAAAGGTCTCCATGCTTGGTTGACCGTATATTATGCAAGCCAAAATGACCAAGAGCTAGTAGGACTTCCTACGTGACTTTTTCTTGTATGAATGGGTGGGTGTCTATCGAAACTTCGATGGCTCCTTCACCCAGCCTCTGATAATATCTGTTGTGATCACATAGTTGTGGGTAGCATAGAAGAATGATTCCATAAGATTTACTAGCTTGGGAAGATGATAAATACACTTGTTAGCCCCTTATGAATTCCTTGACAATGCAAGCAAGGGGTTAGATTGTTTTGTGAGCCTTCAAGGAATGAATTTCCCTTGAAAACACATCATCCTTAAAGCCTTCCTAGAGTCCCTGCCTTTGACTGTTTCACCCCTGCTGTACTGATGTCCATGAGCCTTGTTGAATGATAAATTTTGCTCAAAAAGGCCTTTCTCGCCCCTTATATCCCTTGAAGAATGCTTCATTTCACCCCTTTTTTCCCTTTTTTCAAAGTCCCCTTTGTTTCCGATAAATTTCCTCTTACTCTCCTAAATCTTCCCAAAATCCCCATGAAATCCCTCCCTTATCCTTTGTTTCCTCAAATCTCCCCTTTGTCCTCCTATCATTACCCTTCCCAACCTTAAATTTCGTTGAAAATGGGCTGAAACCCACTTTTAAACTTTATAACAGGGCTTAGCCCCTTTCCCGCCAGCCCCTTTCAACCACTTCCCACACATGCCCTTGTGCTAGGACCAAGCGCTTAAGTCCTAAGTGCTAATCACAATCACAATGTTTATGTGTGCTCCCCGATCGGTTCATCGCAAGTGATTGCGATGCGATTGATCGCACTCCCTTTCGATCACAATCGCAGGTCTTTCCCTCCGATCCCCAATCACGCCGTCTCCCAATTTCATCCCGACCTTCCATCCTTCCCGTCGATCCGATGGTCATCGCTCACTCCACCCAATTGCAATCGTAGGTTCTTTGATGTCTTCCCCTTGTGCTCCTCCGATTGCGATCCCCCGATCCACATCTCCACCGTTGATCTCCATGTAAATCCAACGGCCATCGCTTCCCATTCCTTGATTGCAATCAGAAATTATAAGTGTGTGTTTCCATTGCCTCCTCCGATTGCGATGTTCCGAGTTAATCCTGGCCGTTCGTTGGATCTAGCGATCTGATGGCCCAGATCTAATCACCTTCCACCTTCGGCTGCGTCCCACCTCATATGTCTACTTCCACGCATTTCATTACATTTTCACCCTTTTCCTTCATATTGTCAATTTTTACCCAAAGTTCCATATTTACATAAAGGTCTCACATTTCAAGTTTGTTTCGTTCGTTTTTATATATCATTCCGCTGTGACAATCTCCGCCGTTGATCTTTGTTCCCAGACCACGATCTAATGGTCTGCGCTGCATTCCACCATGAAACCATATTGTTAATGATTTCCACCATTTCATTGCATTTTTCAGCATTGTTTCATGTATAACCACCATTCCGCCGCCGCGCTACCATTTCTTTCGTCCTCCGCTCCAGTCGCCCTCATATGCATCAATTACTTCAGTTCAGTTGCGTGTTCTGCAGGATGCAGGCGTTTAAACGCCACCATGGTCCGCAGTTGTTAAGCTCAGTAAGACAGTTTTTAGAGCCTGGAAGAGCAGAAAAAGACTTGGGAAAGCATGGAAGCCCAGGGTCATCGAAGTACAGGGCAGATACATTAGCAGAATGTTTTCTTCATGGAAGGACAGGTTTCCCATACTATTTCTATTCCATGCCGTGTTCTAGAGAAGATTTTTTCCTTGAAGTACAGTCCCGGGCTATAAAAGCACTTACTTCACAAGTATGATAGACCATTCCTTCATTTATTTACCTTTCTGTTCACACGCCAGAGTATAGAAAACCAGAAATGCATCAAAGACCTATATGGAGTAAATGAAGCCTAACAAAGGCCATTTTTTCCTCCAAAGGTGCTAGAGATCAATGCGCAGGAGTTAAAACAGAATGGGCCTCAGGCCTTATTTCTGTTCTGAGTTTTAATTCTTCATTTAGATCTTCACCTACCTCCTCTGCTCTCTTGCAGCTATAAAAATCATGAGAAAACTATTGTAAAGGTTGTTGATGAGATATCATAGAACTATAAGTTGTTTCTGTGAGATATAGTTCTGGGTAAAGTTGTAAGATAGGTCGAAGAAAGATGTATTCAGGCTGAATGTCCAAGATGTGGGCAATGTTGTACTTGACTGGTGTTGTTTTTAATATGACAAGCGCATTTCTTTGGATCCTGATCTAAAGCAACTGGTGATGTTCTTCTATCTCTGTGTTTTATTTCATTCCATTTCAGTTCTTCTAGCTTGCATCAGAAATCTGGCATAGGATTTGCCCTTGTTAGGCACCCTATGCTTCTGCTTTCCTTGCCTTAATGTTTTCCTCTAAATGTGTTATCTAAGGATCGATTTCAATTAATCTAACCAGTGTAGTGGTCTGATATATTGCTAGCTGATGTATGGATTAGTGGAATCCGTTTTTAGATGTTCTTGTTTAGATTTAATTAAATGAGTTGAGAACACTGGGAGGTTTAGAACTCTGTCTCTCCCTCACTAGGATCTTTCCATTTCTATTAAACCTTTCCAAGTTCCCTCAGTTTTTCCCTTACCTTTCTTTGAGAGTTGCCTAAGAGTATGTCCAAGCAGGTCTAGAGTTAAATGACCTATGACCTGATCTATATACAGAATTGGATGGTTTTCGTCTCTTCACTTTCAATCCTTATTGTTCCATGCCGCACAATCATTTTAGGATCCAATGCTTTAGATGACTAGCCCAACTGAATGCTTGCACATTTAACAGCAAGTAAACCCTTTTCCTGACTCCATTGCCCAATGGCCTTGATGTTCTTTGAGTTATCTACCTTTGCCTAAAATCTTCTTTGCCTTGCCTTGTCTTATTTTGAATCCTTCATTCCTGATTCCCAACAACCAAATCAAAACAAATCAAACAAACAACCCTTGTGCCTATAAATAGCCTAACATCTTAAACATTGAACTTTAAAGTCATACACCTTTGACATTTCGTAGAGAGATCCCTCTCTGGACCCAAGAGGGCTAGATCCTGGGGTCTGAAAGTGGTTTGATGTTGTCTCATCTTTTGGTCTTGCCAATCTGGCCAAAACATGGGAACCCCAATATAATGGTAACTCCACTGGGGAATCTTGAGTGCATTACACCTTAAACATTCTTAGGCATTCAAAAAACCTACAATCTCTGGTTAGGTTGGCAGTTAAACATTCCTATTCTCAAATCAACCTCTATACCATTTGTTGTGTTTCCCCCATACTCTTGGACAGATTCTGGAAAGGGCCAGGTAGCCTCTAGATCTCACACACTTTTAGAGGTGACATATCTGGTAAATGCCCTCCCAGTCAATATTTGGTTAGAGTTTGATGTGTTTGGAAGATATCCTTGAAGGAGGACATCCCATAAGCACTGTGGTGGACAGTGTACACTCCAAAAATATCCGAAAAATTTCCACCTGGCGACTCCATAACTCTTAAACGGTTAAAAGACTCCACTGGTGATCAGTAGGCCTGCTGATTATCTTGGTTCACATTACACTCCACTGGGAGACCAGCCTCCATAAAAACATCAACCACGATAGAAATAACAGGTAGGGTTAAGCTGCTTGGTTAGAAAACAACATTCTGGCTTCAAAAACCATTCATACAAGAGCTTATCCTAACCCAGACCCACCCGAAATAGTTTATAACCTCGAGAGCATCCTCAGGAGATCACCTGCACCTAGAAGATCAACTATTTCCAGCCACATCCATAGAGCTAACTCTACACCAGAAAACTTTACAGCTCTATCAGACTTACTGTTTGATCTAGACACTCAAAGCTTACCAAGAACTAGGTCATTCAGTGTCCTAGACCAGCCAGACCTTGAGCTTCCTGGTTCACCACCCCAAAGTGGTAGATACCTTGGGAATAGACAGACTCCTCCATCCACTCCTCCTGATATACACTTTATCCAGAACTTGGGGCTCGGTCATCCTAAATCTGCTCAACAAAATTCTGCTGGTCCTAGTGTCCCTGTCATCCATATACCAGCTACTCAAGTTAACCCTTTACCTCATCATAATATCACCATGGCAGCCTGGTACGCTCCTTTGGTGCTACCTCAGCCTCTAGTGCCCTTACCAAATGATTATCAATCAAAGATCCCACATTTCACTGCCAAAGAGTCCATCACAGCCTAGCAACCTGTAGATAAGACGGAAAATTCTTTTGACTACATGGAGATAGATGATGATACAGTCAAAATGAGAATCTTTGCCCAGAGCTTAGGGGGTGATGTGAAGAAATGGTTTAAGGGCCTGCCTCCAGGTAGCATAAATGACCTCCCAGCTCTATATCAAACCTTCATAAACAAATGGGAAGTTAGGGAAAATCCTCGCCAACTCCTAGCAGAATACATGACCCTTAAAAGAAATGTAGGAGAGAGTGTCCATGATTACAAAACCAGATTCAACAACATTTACAATGCTCTCCCTCCACATATGAAACCTCCACAAGGAATGGCTCTAGCGAAATACCCCGAAGGCTTTGATGCTGACATGGCCTATCAGCTTAGGGATAAAGAGTACAACACATTGGAGGACATGCAGAAAGGAGCAGTGAATATAGAAGCCAACTTGATTGAGAAAAGAGCGAGACTGAGAGCTGAAAGGAGGGTAACATATAGAGATGACAATGTGGCTTCCACATCTGACCCCAATTATGACCGTCTATCGAAAAACGTGGAAGAGCTACAACAAATGGTGAAGAAAATGGTTGTCACAGTCAGTAACCAAAACAGAAATCAAAATCATAACCAGAACCAAAACTTTAGGAGAAACAATAACACCCCCAACAGACAAAGAGAATCAGATCAGCAAGTTATTCCCCCATTTCAAGAAAAATTTCTTGATGAGGATGAAGGAATCATAGAAGAGTCTGAGGGAAACACAATAAACATGTTTGAGGTGGAAAAATCGATCCATAACTGTTCCATAGAAGAAGATCAGACTTCTCCCTCATGTTGGGATGAAGAATGGTTTGAATCTGAGGATTACAGGTTAGGATTTGAAAATGCTATGATGCAGGTCAGAGAAAAATATGAACTCAGAAGCAAGAAGAGTCAAGACAATTCCAAAACAAGGGATTTTGAGGTTACCATCAAGAAGAGACCTGAGAAAGCTTCTAAAGTGACTGCTGAAAGTAAAAAATCAGCAGCTAAGAGTTCTGGAAAGAACAGAGAAAAGGATAACCAAAACACTAACACACAGGGTAAACCCACTAGTAGCACTAGCACTGCGGCTGGTGTTCCTGATAAAACAGCTCCTAACCTTGTACATAACGAGAATCAGCACTTTGATTCAGCCACTAAGGCAGTGGCTAACAAGACAGAGTCAAACATTCCAAAGAGTCAGTCCACTTTCAATTTGGAGAGTGAGATTGCAAAAATTAAAATCTCTGTCCCACTCTCTGAGCTGGCCACTTAGGATGTATATAAAGGACAAATTTTGAAATCATTAAACTTAGGTGAGAACAGTGACACTGTGAATCTGAGTGATGATCAACCTGCCCTTCTGTTTGGTCCAAAGATAGAAGGAAAGTTCTAGGAAGGGGTAATACCACCTTTCTATATCAGTCTCAACATCCATGATAAGATTCTCCACAATGCAATGCATGATTCTAGGGCATCACACAACCTGATGCCTAAAGTGGTGATGGAAATATTAGGCCTGGAGATAACCCGTCCCTATAAAGACCTATATTCATTTGACTCAAGCAGAGTCAAGTGTCTTGGCCTGATCAAGGATTTATGTGTGAGCCTTGCCTAGATTCCAGCAAAGTGTATGGTCATGGACGTTGTGGTGGCAGATGTGCCACCCAAGTATGGCATGTTGTTATCAAGATCATGGGGGGCCAAGT
This sequence comes from Pinus albicaulis, assembly GCA_034641835.2. Taxonomy (NCBI): domain Eukaryota; kingdom Viridiplantae; phylum Streptophyta; class Pinopsida; order Pinales; family Pinaceae; genus Pinus; species Pinus albicaulis. The sequence continues at coordinate 559,542,632 of CM076573.1, read as the reverse complement.
TGCAAGGGACAATGTATATAGATGAATCTTATGCCACAATCCCAATATTTGGCCAACTGAGAAGACTGTACAGGGAGGCACAAATGAAATGCCTGGTTAGTAGCCCTGAAAAGCCTGAAAATTCTCCTCTATAATCTGTACATACAGACCTGGATTCCTTTATCCTCTGCAATGATAAATTTTTGGGGGAACTAGAATCTGAAAGTGTAGATACAGGCGAAGGTACACTTGATGAAACAGAGACTATGGACTTAAACATAATGGCTACCCTAGACTCAGTAGAGGAAGACGTGGAAAACTTGGAACAGTGAACTGAAAAAATGACGCAAAGCGAACCGGAAACAAAATGCAATCAGTCAACTAGCCATCCCTCACAGAATCATACATCACGCGAAGAAATAAACAACCCACAGCCTAGTGCAGCTCCTATAATGCAACATAATGGCGAACCTAGCTGTAGGGAAGGAAATGATAACGAAAATGAGAGTGAACCCCTGTGGGAGATGAGTTTCGATGGGTCCTGCATAAGAATAACTACCGGAGCTGGGGTTTGGCTACGTAACACAGAGAGCAACTACACGGAAAGCCATGCCTGCAATCTGAATTTCAAATGTACCAATAATATTGCAGAGTATGAGGCTCTTATCCTGGGTTTCAATCTGCTGAAGAAAATAGGAGCCTGTAGAATAGCCGTGCAAGGAGACTCTGAATTGGTTATAAAATAGGTGAATGGTGAATACATAGCCAAGCACCCTAGGTTGAGAGCATATAGGAACGATGCTGTGGATATATTGAAAATGTTTGTTGAATACGAATTAGTGTTTGTTCCTAGAAATCAGAACGCCATTGCAAATGGATTAGCTTGCCTAGCCAGTTCATACCCTAAGACTCCCAATGACCAGTAGATCATCATACAGACCAAATTCAGGCCTGTGGTGCCAGACAGTGAAAAGTATTGGCAGGTCTTTGAGGGGGATAAGAAAATTGAGGATTTCCTAACATGCAAGAATGAGTTTGAGTTCTCTCACTCAGGCTCTGTGTCTAATGATAGCTGCCTGAGTGAGGAACCCCCAGGCGAGGAAAAACTGTCTTTAAACATAGAGATAAATGCTTTGAACGAAGAAACTGGAAATTCAACCACAGAATGTGAAAACGTAGACAATGAAGAATTAGAGGTGCTGCAGGTCAAGGATAAGAACATACCTCGAGGTCTGGCGCCTTTAGAAGATCTTTTTGACTTTGACGATGTAGCAAAAAATCCCACCATTGAGCACGCAGACTCTGACGTAGAAGAAACCAATATAGGCACAGAAGATCAGCCCAAAATGATTAAATTGGCAAAATTCTTACCCACAGAAATGAAAAAGAAATACATTGACCTTTTCAAATAATTTATTGACGTATTCGCTTGGAGCTACGAAGATTTAAGGGCTTATGACACAAGAATCATACAGCACAAAATACCTTTAAAATAAAATCGGAAACCCTTCAGGTAGAAACTTTGTAGAATAAATCCAAAATAGTTTCCTGTTGTGGAAAAAGAGATTAAAAATATGTATGAGGCATGCATAATAGTTCCTGTAAGATTCTCTGATTGGGTTTCAAATTTAGTGGCTGTGAGAAAGAAAACCGGGGAGATCAGGTTGTGTATCGATTTCAAAAATCTTAATAGAGCCTCACTCAAAGATAACTACCCTTTTCCAAAAATGGAACACATTCTTCAGAAGGTAGTAGATTCTAAGAGAATCTCCCTGCTAGATGGTTTCTCAGGCTACAACCAAGTCCTAGTTCTCCCAGAAGATCAACTCAAAACAACCTTTACCACTCCATGGGGCACCTTTATGTATGTAAAAATTCCTTTTGGGTTGATGAACGTTGGTGCAACCTTCCGAAGAGCGATGGATATGGCTTTTTCATATGAGATAGGGTATTTCATTGTTATTTACTTGGATGACATAACAGTCTATTCTAAGACTGGAGAAGAACACCTGAAACATCTGAGGAAAGTGTTTGAAAAATGTAGAAGGTTTGGTCTATCATTGAACCCAAAAAAGACTATATTTGGGCTGCAAGAGGGAAAGCTTCTTGGCCACATTATATCTGAAAGGGGAATTAAGATAGACCCACAAAGAATTGAGGGAATACTGCAAATCACACACCCGAGAAACATCAAAGAATTATAGTCCTTCATTGGGAAAATAAACTTCCTTAGGATATTTATCCCCAACCTAGCTGAACACCTTAGGAATATGACTAACATGCTGAAGAAAGGTGAGGGGGTTAAATGGACTATTGGAGCTAAACAATCCTTTGAATTAGTAAAACTTGCACTCACCCAAGCTCCTATTCTAATTAGCCCAGATTTCTCAAGGGATTTTCTGATTTTTTCATTTGCTTCCGAGCATACAGTAGCTACAGTCTTACTGCAGAAAAATCCAGAGGGTATGGAACAACCAATTTCCTTTTTCAGCAAAGCACTGAGGGATGCACCCTTGAAATACAACATAATGGAAAAACAGGTCTACGCTCTTGTTAAGGCTTTAAAAGACTTTAGGGTGTACATATTGCATTCACACACCACAGCTTATGTGCCTAACATAATTGTCAAGGATATTCTGTCCCAAGACCCAGATGGGAAGAGGGGCAAGTGGATTGCTGTGATTTTAGAATACGACCTTGAGATTAAACCCACCAAGCTAATCAAAGGCCAGGGCTTAGCCAAATTAATGGCTAAATCAAATATACAAGCCCTTGACATTAACATGGTAGATGCCTTAGATGAGCAAGAAGGATTGCCCGACGTCACTGTTGAGGAGAAGTTTTAGAACTCTCCTTGGTACTCTGATATCCTTTATGTGCTCACCAACCTAAATGCCCCACCTAAACTGTCAAAGACTAAGGCCAGATTCATAACACTAAAATCCAGAAACTACTGCATTTTAAATGAAAATTTATACTGGAAAAATCCAAATGGCCTATTGCTTAAATGTTTGCCTGAAACAGAGCCAGAAAAGATCAAGAAAGAATTCCATGCTGGAGAGTATGGAGGCCACCTGAACTGGAAGGCCATTGCAAAAAAAATACTCAGGGCTAGTTATTATTCACCCACACTCTTCAATGACATCCATAAGATGGTAATTGCCTGCCACAAATGCCAAATTTTCGAAGGCAAGAGAAAACTCCTTCCCCTCCCTTTACATCCCATCACTGTTGAAGGTCCTTTTATGCAATGGGGCCTAGATTTTATTGGAGAAATCCACCCTGCTTCTTCTGCACAACACAAATGCATATTAACAGCCACAAACTACTTCACTAAGTGGATAGAGGCCATACCTACTAGGAATGCCACATATTCAGTCATCATTAGGTTCCTAGAAGGTCATATCCTCTCTCGGTTTGGTTTCCCAAGGAAAATAATCACCGATAATGCTGCTGCTTTTGGATCCAAGAAAATGGTTGATTTTTGTCACAGGTATCAAATAGCGCTTGGTCATTCAACTGCCTATTACCCACAAGGTAATGGCCTAGCTGAATCATCAAACAAGAGCCTCGTGGTCATCATCAAAAAGATGTTAGAAGAGAAAAAAAAGTCATGGAATAACAAGTTGGTGCATGCTTTGTGGGCTGACAGGCTTACATCAAATAAATCCATTGGCATGTCACCATTTCAGGTTGTCTATGGTACATAAGCAATATTTCCTACTAGCCTTGGGATACCGATAATTAAGCTGGTCCAGGAGATTCAAACAGAAGAAGACAGTATGGTGAGAAGGATAAGCCAAACAATCCATCTTCAGAAAACAAGGGAAGAGGTCTATAGTAGAGCTATAAAAGTTCAGGAAAACATAAAGAGGTTGTTTGACAAGAGAACCAAAGCTGCTGATTTCAAAATTGGGGATAAAGTTATGAAGTGGGACTCAAGGGGAGAGGATAAAGGAAAGCACGACAAGTTTGACAGTTTGTGGCAGGGTCCATACATCATCCAGGCCACTATGGGTCCAAATGCCTTCTTCCTACAGGAATTAGATGGTACAGAGCTGTTTGGGGGTCCTGTCAATGGCAGGATGCTCAAACACTACTTCTGCTGATTTTCAATTTCCAGTTTTCATTTCCATTGTACATACCATTGCAAAATTTTGCTTTCAAGAAAAAGAGAAATTTTTTTCAAAAAACAGAGGAAAAGGAGGGATTCAGACAAGCTCAAAACATGAACCTCTGAGGTATAAAAGATTGGCTCTAATATGCTCAAAAGCTGAGCCAAAGAAAGAAAAGCAGCTGGTCCTAACATGATCAAAATCTGGACCAGCTAAGAAGACAAGGAAAGTCAGCTCTAACATGCCCAAAACCAGAGCTGAAATGAAGAAAAGAAGTGACTCAAGCATGCCCAAAACCTGAGTCACAAAGAGAAGAAGGATACTCCAAGATTTCAAATTCCAAGCCTTCAAAGTTTTGTTTCAGTTCTTTGCAGATTTCTGTCCATGTGCAACTATCTTTATGCGTTGGATCTACAGCAAAATAGACTGTCTAATCCTAGTTTGACTATTTTTAAATTTCTTGTTGTAGAATGTAGAAAAGAAATCTGCTGGATAGTCTAATCCCAACAGATATTAGATTAGGTAGAGAAACAAATGAGACCAAGAGTCTAATCTGGTCTCATGGAGTAATAAGGGTAGATTTAGAATAGGTTTATTTTCTATTATAAAATAAATGATGTAAAGGGTCTGCTAGTTCAAATGCACCCTCGAAGAAAAAATGCTAGGATTGTAGGATGGGTAGGTAGATGATTGGGATATTTTGCTAATCTAGCATATTTGTGGCAGCTGAAAATCAAAGAAGAAAGGTGGCTTAAGAAGCAGGCATCTGGCCTACACCAAAGATCAATTTCTGAATTCTTGACTCCTTCAAGAAGAAGCCATCCCCATGTGGAGCCACTGTTAGCCCCTTCTAAATTCCTTTACAATGCAAGCAAGGGTCTAGATTATTTTGTGAGCCTTCAAGGAATGCATTTCCCTTGAAAACACATCATCCTTGAAGCCTTCCTAGAGTCCCTACCTTTGGCTATTTCACCCCTGCTGTACAGATGTCCATGAGCCTTGCTGAATGATAAATTTTGCTCAAAAAGGCCTTTTTTGCCCCTTGTATCCCTTGCAGAATGCTTCATTTCACCCCCTTTTTCCCTTTTTTCAAAGTCCCCTTTATTTCCCCTAAATTTCCTCTTACTCTCCTAAATATTCCCAAAATCCCCATGAAATCCCTCCCTTATCCTTTGTTTCCTCAAATCTCCCCTTTGTCCTCCTATCGTTACCCTTCCAAACCTTAAATTTCATTGAAAATGGGCTGAAACCCACTTTTAAACATTATAACATGGCTTAGCCCCTTTCCCGCCAGCCCCTTTCAACCACTTCCCACACATGCCCTTGCTCTAGGACCAAGCGCTTAAGTCCTAAGCGCTAATCACAATTGCAATGTTTATGTGCGCTCCCCAATCGCCTCATCGCAAGTGATTGCGCTGTGATTGATCGCACTCCCTTCTGATCGCAATCGTAGGTCTTTCCCTCCAATCCTCGATCACGCCGTCTCCTGATTTCATCTCGACCTTCCATCCTCCCCGTCAATCCGACTGTCATCGCTCACTCCACCCAATCGCAATCAGAGGTTCTTTGATGTCTTCCCCTTGTGCCCCTCTGATTGCGATCCCCCGATCCACATCTCCACTGTTGATCTCCATGTAAATCCAATGGCCATCACTTCCCCTTCCTTGATCGCAATCAGAAATTATAAGTGTGTGTTCCCCTTGCCTCCTCCGATTGCGATGTTCTGAGTTAATCCTAGCAGTTCATTGGATCTAGTGATCTGACGGCCCAGATCTAATCGCCTTCCACCTTCGGCTGGGTCCCACCTCATATGTCTACTTCCACGCATTTCATTACATTTTCGCCCTTTTCCTTCGTATTGTCGATTTTTACCCAAATTTCCATATTTACATAAAGGTTTCACATTTCATGTTCATTTAGTTCGTTTTCATATATCATTCCGCTGTGTCAATCTCCGTCGTTGATCTTTGTTCCCGAACCACGATCTAACAATCTGCGCTGCATTCCACCATGAAACCCTATTGTTCATGATTTCCACCATTTCATTTCATTTTTCACCATTGTTTCGTGTATAACCACCATTTCGCCGCTGCGCTGCCATTTCTTCCATCCTCCACTCCAGCCGCCCTCATATGCATCAATTTCTTCAGTTCAGTTGCGTGTTCTGCAGGATGCAGGCGTTTAAATGCCACCATGGTCCGCAGTTGTTAAGCTCAATAAGACAGCTTTCAGAGCCCGACAGAGCAGAAAAAGACTTGGGAAAGCACGAAAGCCCAGGGTCGTCGAAGTACAGGGCAGATACATTAGCAGAATGTTTTCTCCATGGAAGGACGGGTTGCCCATACTGTTTCTATTCCATGTCGTGTTCCAGAGAATATTTCCACCTTGAAGTACAGTCCCGGGCTATCAAAGCACTTACTTCACAAGTATGATAGACCATTCCTTCATTTATTTACCTTTCTGTTCACACGCCAGAGTATAGAAAACCAGAAATGCATCAAAGACCTATATGGAGTAAATGAAGCCTGACGAAGATCATTTTTTCCTCCAAAGGTGCCAGAGATCAATGCGCAGGAGTTAAAACAGAATGGGCCTAAGGCCTTATTTCTGTTCTAAGTTTTAATTCTTCATTTAGTTCTTCACCTACCTCCTCTGCTCTCTTGCAGCTATAAAAATCATGAGAAAACTATTGTAAAGGTTGTTGATGAGATATCAGAGAACTGTAAGTTGTTTCTGTGAGATATAGTTCTCGGTAAAGTTGTAAGATAGGTCGAAGAAAGATGTATTCAGGCTGAATGTCCAAGTTGTGGGCAATTTTGTACTTGACTGGTGTTGTTTTTAATATGACAAGCGCATTTCTTTGGATCCTGATCTAAAGCAGCTGGTGATGTTCTTCTATCTCTGTGTTTTATTTCATTCCATTTTAGTTCTTCTGGCTTGCATCAGAAATCTGGCATAGGATTTTCCCTTGTTAGGCACCCTATGTTTCTGCCCTCCTTTCCTTAATGTTTTCCTCTAAATGTGTTATCTAAGGATCGATTTCAATTAATCTAACCAGTGTAGTGGTATAATATATTGCTAGTTGATGTATGGATTAGTGGAATCCATTTTTAGATGTTCTTGTTTAGATTTAATTAAATGAGTTGAGAACACTGGGAGGTTTAGAACTTTGTCTCTGACTCACTAGGATCTTTCCATTTCGATTAAACCTTTCCAAGTTCCCTCAGTTTGTCCCTTGCCTTTCTTTGAGAGTTGCCTAAGAGTATGTCTAAGCAGGTCTGGAGTTCAATGACCTCTGACCTGATCTATAGAAAGAATTGGATGGTTTTCCTCTCTTCACTTTCAATCCTTAGTGTTCCATGTCGCACAATCATTTTAGGATCCAATGCTTTAGATGACTAGCCCAACTGAAAGCTTGCACGTTGAACAGCAAGTAAACCCTTTTCCTAACTCCATTGCCCAATGGCCTTGATGTTCTTTGAGTTATCTACCTTTTCCTAAAATCTTCTTTGCCTTGCCTTGTCTTATTTTGAATCCTTCATTTCTGATTCCCAACAGCCAAATCAAAACAAATCAAACAAACAACCCTTGTGCCTATAACTAGCATAACATCTTAAACATTGAGCTTTAAAGTCATACACCTTTGACATTTCGTAGAGAGCTCCCTTTTTGGACCTAGGAGGGATAGATCCTGAGGTCTGAAAGTGGTTTGATTTTGTCTTATCTTTTGGTCTTGCCAATCTGGCCAAAACATGGAAACCCCAACATAATGGCGACTCCACTGGGGAATCTTGAGTGCATTACACCTTAAACATTCTTAGGCATTCTGTTAGCCCCCCTATGAAATTTTTGACAAGCAATTAGGGGGCTGAATTGTTGTTGAGTCTTCAAGGAATGCATTTCCCCTGAAAATATAGTCTTCTTGAAGCCTCTTTGTGCCCTTTATCCTTTGATGGTTTCCCCTCTGCTGATTCCCCTTTTAAAGCCTCTCTGCTGATAAAGAAATGCCCAAAGATTCCATCCCCCCTTTATTTTTTCCCCATCTAGCCTCTTTTTATCCCTCATTTTTCTCCCTTTCTATTTCCCCATTTACCCTTCAAATTCCCCCAAAAAACTCTCACTTGTACCTGCACCTCTCTTCGATGGCCATTATCCTCCCTTATTCCCTCTTCTATCGTTTCCCTTTTAAAACCTCAAAATCCACGCGGGCCAAAACCCATGTTCCGACCTTATTATAAGGCCTAGCCCCTTTCCGCAAAGCCCCTTAACCACTTCCCCACACATGACACCGCGCCGGGACCAAGCGCCTAAGTCCCAGGCGCTAATCGCAATCGGAAGTTGGGCGGGTGAGAAATCCCTTTGTAACGTTGAAAATCCCCGATGCGATCCATTTATAACGTTAAGTCCCGCGGCAGGTTATTCACCGTCGATCTGTCGTTTTGATCCGACAGCGGAGCGCCAATCACAAACCCATTCCCGATCGCAATCAGAGCATGTTAAGTCCGCCCCCCGATTGAGGCCTTCCGATTGAATCTTGGCCATCCATTCGTTTCGCGATCCAACGGTCCCGCGCTAATCGCAACACCCTCTCCGATTGATCGCAAGTCTTTTTTCCCGTCTCCCGATTGCATCCCTGCCGTTGATCTGCCCCGCGATCTGACGGCCCTCCGCTGATCGCTAGTCCCCCCGATCGCCGATCGCTCTGTCCCTCCGATTACATCTGAACTGTCGATCTGATCCCCGATCGGACGGTCAGCGCTCAATCGCAAGACCCTCCCCGATCGCAATCGCAAACCGTTTCGACTGACCCCCGATTGCGATTGAGCGATTGTATCGTGGCCGTTCGTCTCTCCCAGATCTGACGGTCCTTTTTCAATCGCCCCCCACCTCCACTGGGTCCCACTCTTACATCCATTCCCATTGCATTTCATGTGTTTTGTGTGTTACGCCCATCTTATGCATCGTCCCGTTATTCAATCTCCACCGTTGATCTTTGCTCCCAGACCAAGATCCAACGGTCTGCGTTGTATATCACCACGCTCCATCGTCCGTGAGAGTTCATCATATATTTCCATCGTTATTAATACAGTAAAATCCGCCCGATTCCCCCCTCCGCCTCCACAGCATTTCTCCACCCCCGCCCGGCTCACATCACTACTACGTGTGTATAAGCGCAGAGGCTATTCTGTCCGGCCGCAAAGCAAGGAGGAAGCAAGGATTTGGAGAGACCGAGTCACACTGAAGATTAATATTTTAATCCCATACCAAAGGTTCAAGCACGCTGAAGACCAAGGGCTAATTGCCAGTCATGATTGTCTCACTCTGAAGTTGCTACGCCTGTCCAGAAAGTAAGGCCTGCAGTGTCCTCCATGTTTCTCGAGCCCAGGAAAATCAAGAACACTGACTGAAGCTCATTCCAGACAGTCCGGCAGCATTAAAGAAGCATGGAGGGCCATGCTGACCTCCATCCAGTTTATTCATTTCAACAAGGCAGAACAGAGGATCACAGACCCCAAGCGCAGACAAAGGTAATATCGGGGTTTTCCGTCAGCAAAGTGTTTTTCATCCAGGACAAGGCATCCATACTGTTTTTATTATGTAGAATGCCCTTGAAGGATTTTTCCATCTAATTACAGCTCAAAGACAACTCAGGCATTTATGAGACAGACCCTCCTAGTAGCTTATCTTTTCCCGAATTCAAATCACCTGGAGTACAACAAGCCCAAAATGTCGAAATCAAATCTGAAGCAGATCGTTCTCTTACAAAAAGGAGAGCGGAATAAATATGCAACATTCTCAAGCAGGATGGGCCTCGGCCCTGCATTCATTATTATGATTAAATGTAACATTCAATGGGCACCTACCTCCTGAGTCGACCCTAGGATCATCCTTTGTTATAAAAGCACAGCAAAAACATTGTAAGGGGGTTGGTTGTTGTTAGTTTTATCAGCGAACTGCAAGTATTCTGTCCCGAGCCAAGTTTCCTGTGTAACAGTTGTATGATAGGCTGAGAAATATGATGTCCCACGAGTTGAATGTAAAGCTTAAAGGCTAAGTACCGATTGGTGTAGTGTTTACAACATGACAAGCAACATTGGACTCGTATCCACAGCATTGGTGATGTTCTTCCATTTCGTGTTATTTCTATTTATGCATGTTCTTCTGGATCGACATTCTAATGCACGATATAAGATTTACCCTTGTTAGCAATTTTATCCCGCGCCTTCTCGCATTGGAATGTTTTCTTGTTCACATGTGTGTCCGAATATTGTTTTAATGACCAAATGCATGGTAGTGGAGTGATTACAATGGTCCTTCCTCGATGTGCAAGTTGGTAAAATCAGTATTCAGATGTTTTTTGTTAAGATTTAATTGAAAGAGGTTAGGAACATTGGGAGGTGTAAAGCCTGTCGCTGCCTCTTCGTAACCTTCCCTTCCATATAAACCTTTTCAAGATCCCTCGTGTTGCCTATGGTTTTGTCCAAGCAGGCCTGGAGTTAAATGACCTCTGGCCTGATCTATAGACAGAATCAGATGGTTTTCCATCTTTCATTCTCATCACTTAGTGTTCCATCCCACCAATCAGTCTTTGAGATCCAAATGCTCTAGATGACTAGCCCAATTGAAGCTTACACATTGAACATAAGTAAATCCTTTCTTGACTCCATTGCCCAATGGCCTTGATGTTCCCTGAGTTATCTACCTTTGTCTAGCTTCCTTCTTTGCCCATCCTTGTCTTGTGATGAAACCTTCCTTCCTGATTCTCAACAACCAAACTCAAACAATCAAACAAGTAACCTTGAGCCTATAACTAGCCTAAAACCATAATTTAGAACTTCAAAGACATATATCCTTTGATAATCATAGAGAGATCCCTCTCTGGATCTAGGAGGGCTAGATCCTAAGGTCTGAAAGTGGTTCTATGTTGTCTCATCTTTTGGTCTTTGTCAACCTGGCCAAAACATGGGAACCCCAACATAATGGCGACCATACTGGGGACCTCTGAGTGCTTCTCATTTCAAACAACCTCAGAAACTTAGAACCCTGGCTAGGTTGACGGTAAGTCACACCTTTGACGGTGAAGCACTGTGGTGGACAGTGTACCCTAGAATCATCCTAAACCCTCCACCCGGCGACTCCATTGTTCCTAAACGTTAAGGACTCCACTGGTGATCAGTAGGCCTGCTGATTATCTTGGTTTCACATCAGAATCCACTGGCAGACCAGTCCCAAAGCATAATGAAGACTCCACAGGGAGACCAGTTCCCAAGACAACATTAACCACAGTAGAAATAACAAGTAGGGCTAAGCTGCCTGGCTTATAAACAGCACTCTGGCTCACAGAACCATTCATACAAGAGCTTTCCCTGATCCAAGCCCACCTGAAATAGTTGATAATCCTGAGAAAATCCTTAAAAGGACACCTGTGAGTAGGAGATCAACTACTTCCAGCAACACTCATAGAGCCAATTCGGCACCAGAGGATCTTGCAGCTCTATCAGACCCTTTCTTCGACCTAGACCTTCAAAACAGATTACCTAGAACTAGGTCTTTCAGTGTCTCAGACCAGCTAGACACTAGGGACAGCAAAACCCCTCCTTCCACACCACCTGATCTCCACTTTCTCCAAAACTCGGGGCTTTCTCACCCTAGGTCTGCTCAACAGACTTCGGCTGGTCCTGCCATCCCTGTCATCCAACTACCAGCTGCTCAAGCCAACCCTATACCTCATCAGAACCTCATCATGGCAGCCTAGTATGCACCTCTAGTTTTACCTCAGCCTTTACTGCCCTTACCAAATGATTATCAATCAAAAATCCCACACTTCCCTGCTAAAGAGCCTACAACAGCACAACAACATGTGGATAAAATGGAGGACTCTTTTGATTATATGGAAATTGATGATGAAACAATCAAAATGAGAATTTTTGCACAGAGCCTGGGGGGAGAGGTTAAAAAGTGGTTTAAAAATCTACCTGCTGGTAGCATCAATGATCTGCCTGCTTTATACTAGACTTTCATTAATAAATGGGAAACTAGGGCAAACCCTCGTCAAATCCTAGCAGAATACATGTCCCTTAAGAGGAACACAGGAGAGAGTGTCCATGATTACACCACTAGATTCAACAGCATTTACAATGCTCTCCCTCCACACATGAAACCACCACAAGGTATGGCCCTAGCAAAATATCCTGATGGATTTGATGCTGACATGGCCTATGAGCTTAGAGATAAAGAGTACACCACTTTGGAAGACATGCAGAAAGGGGCAGTAAACATAGAAGCAAATTTGATTGAAAAAAGGGCCAAGCTGAGAGCTGAGAAGAGAGGAACATACAAAGATGACACTATAGCCTCCACTTCAGATCCTAATATTGACAGATTGTCTAAGAATCTGGATAAGCTATGCCAAGTGGTCGAAAAGATGGCTATCACGCAGAACAGGAACCAAAATCAAAATCAAAATCAGAACTTTAGAAGAAACAACAACATTCCCAACAGACAGAAAGAGTCAGATCAGCAAGTCATTCCCCCTTTCCAAAACTTTCTAGATGAGGATGAGGGAATCATAGAAGAATCTGAAGGGAATGTGATAAACATGTTCGAAATGGAGGATTCAATCCTAAACTGTGATTCAGAAGAATACCAACCCTCAACCTCTTATGGGGAGGAGGAGTGGTTTGAATCTGAGGATTATAGGTTGGGATTCGAGAATGCCATATTACAGGTCAGAGAAAAATATGAGCGCAGGAGTAAAAAGAACCAAGACTCTTCCAAACCCAAAACTCCCGAAGTAACTATCAAAAAGAGGCCTGAGAAATCTTCTAAAGTCACTGCTGTAAACAATAAATCAACAACGGAGAGTTCTGAGGAAAACCAACAGAAAGACAACCAAAACAATGAAAAACAAAGTCAACTAACTAGCAGCACTAGCACTTCAGTTAGCGCTCCTGATAAAAATGTTTCCACACATGTACATAATGATAAAACACACACTGATTCAGCTACTAAGGTAGTTGCAAATAAAACAGATTTGAACATTCCCAAAAGTCAATCCACTTTTAGTTTAGAAAGTGAGATCGCAAAGATCAAAATCTCTGTACCATTATCTGAGCTGGCCACTCAGGATGTATACAAAGGCCAAATTTTGAAAGCCTTAAATCTGGGGGAAATAAATGACTCTGTAAATTTGAATGATGATCAACCCGCCCTCCTATTTGGTACAAAAATCGAGGGGAAGTTTCAGGAGGGGGTAGTCCCACCTTTTTATATCAGTCTTAACATCCATGACAAGATCCTCCACAACGCAATGCATGATTCTGGAGCCTCACACAACCTGATGCCTAAGGTAGTAATGGAAAGGTTAGGCCTAGAAATCACCAGACCCTACAAAGACTTATATTCTTTTGACTCGAGTAGAGTAAAATGCCTAGGCCTCATCAAAGACTTATGTGTGAGCCTAACTCAGATTCCTGCGAAATGTATGGTCATGGATGTAGTGGTGGTAGACGTGCCACCCAAATATGGCATGTTACTATCTAGATCATGGGGAGCCAAGCTGCAAGGCACCATGCAGATGGATGGCTCATACGCCACTATCCCTATATTTGGCCAATTAAGAAGACTATATAGAGAATCCCAAATGAAATTCCTAGTCAGCAGCCCCGAGAAACCTGAAAACTCACCATTATACTCTGTACATACCGACCTTGACTCCTTCATCTTTTGTAATGATGAATCCTTAGAGGAGCCAGAATCCCATAATAGGCATACCAACGAGAACACCGAGCCTATGGACCTCCACATAATGGCCACCCTAGAAGAATATGATCAGGAAAACCATGGGCAGCACACTGAAAACAAAGAGGAAATCAGCAATGAAGCCTGTAGGATCTGTGGTGGACCTCTCGCTCCAAGTGAAACAGAAACAGAAACAAGACCAGAGCAGCAAGATAACCACCTCCCTGACCTCCATGGCCTCTATAAGCAACAAGACAGTTTACAACCTAGTACAGACCTCCCAACTCAGCCTAACGGCGAACCCAACCGTAAGGGAGAAAGTGAAGCGGAAGCAAACAAAGGGCCCCTATGGGAAATGAACTTTGATGGGTCCTGTACTAAACAAAGCGCTGGAGCAGGAGTGTGGCTGCGTAACACCGAAGATGATCACGCAGAGAGCCACGCTGTCAATCTGCATTTCAAATGCACGAATAACATCGCAGAATATGAGGCTCTAATCTTGGGCTTAAATCTGCTGAAAAAGTTAGGAGCCCGAAAGATAGCCGTGAGAGGGGATTCAGAGTTAGTAATCAAACAGGTGAATGGTGAGTATTCAAAAAAACATCCTAGACTAAGAGCATACAGGAATGACACTTTAGACTTGCTGCAAACATTTGTTGATTATGAATTAGTGTTCATTCCTAGGGGTCAAAACGCTATTGCAAACGGACTAGCCTGCCTGGCTAGTTCCTATCCTAAGGCCCCAGTTGACCAACAGATCATCATACAGACTAAATTCAGACCTGCAGTGCCGGACAATGAAAAATACTGGCAGGTTTTTGAAGGAGACAAACAGGTTGAAGATTTCCTGACGGGCAGAAATGAGTTTGAATTTTCTGATTCAGACTCAAAATCTGAGGACAGTTGCTCAAGTGAGGATTCCCCAGATGAACCGGAAACGCCTTGTAGTATAGAAATAAACTCCTTTTCTGAAGAAACTGGGGATTCAACCATAAAACGTGAGAACGCAGATAGAGAGGAAATGGAGGTGCTACAAGCCAAAGACAAGAACATACCAAGAGGCTTAGCACCCTTAGAGGACCTCTTCGATTTCGATGATGTTGCAAAGAAGCCCACAATAGAGCATGCAGAATCAGATATAGAAGAATGTAACGTAGGCACTAAAGACAAACCCAAAATGATAAAGCTGGCTAAGTCTATACCTGCAGACATGAAGAAAAGATACATTGACCTGTTTAAGGAATTCATTGATGTGTTTGCATGGAGCTATGAAGACTTAAAGGCCTACGACACCAACATTATACAACATAAGATACCACTGAAGGAAAATCAGAAACCTTTCAGACAAAAACTCCGTAGAATTAATCCAAAACAATTGCCTGCGGTCGAAAAGGAAATTAAAAAGATGTATGATGCAGGCATTATAGTCCCTGTGAGGTTTTCTGATTGGGTGTCAAACTTAGTAGCTGTAAGAAAGAAAACCGGGGAGATTAGACTATGTATAGATTTCAGAAACCTCAATAGAGCCTCCCTGAAAGATAACTACCCTTTGCCGAGAATGGAACATATCCTACAGAAGGTAGTGGGTTCTAAAAGAATCTCCCTGCTTGATGGTTTTTCAGGATACAATGAGGTTCTGGTACTCCCAGAAGAGAAAAGATACATTGACCTATTTAAGGAATTCATTGATGTGTTTGCATGGAGCTATGAAGACTTAAAGGCCTATGACACCAACATTATACAACATAAGATACCACTGAAGGAAAATCAGAAACCTTTCAGACAAAAACTCCGTAGAATTAATCCAAAACAATTGCCTGCAGTCGAAAAGGAAATTAAAAAGATGTATGATGCAGGCATTATAGTCCCTGTGAGGTTTTCTGATTGGGTGTCAAACTTAGTAGCTGTAAGAAAGAAAACGGGGGAGATTAGACTTTGCATAGACTTCAGAATCCTTAACAGATCTTCCTTGAAAGATAACTACCCTTTGCCTAGAATGGAGCATATCCTACAGAAGGTAGTGGGTTCTAAAAGAATCTCCCTACTTGACGGTTTTTCTGGATACAACCAAGTTCTGGTACTCCCAGAAGATCAACTCAAAACAGCCTTCACCACTCCATGGGGCACCTTCATGTATGTGAAAATGCCTTTTGGATTGATGAATGCTGGAGCTACCTTCCAGAGAGCAATGGATATTGCTTTCTCAGATGAAATTGGACACTTTATAGTTATCTACTTGGATGACTTAACTGTCTTTTCTAAAACAGAAGAAGAACACTTAAAACATCTGAGGAAAGTTTTTGAAAAATGTAGAAGGTATGGTCTGTCCTTGAATCCTAAGAAGACTGTTTTTGGGCTGCAAGAGGGTAAGCTTCTAGGCCACATCATATCCGAGAAAGGGATTAGGATAGACCCCCAGAGAGTTGAGGGAATACTACAAATTACACATCCGAGAAACATCAAGGAGCTACAGTCGTTCGTTGGGAAGATCAATTTCCTTAGAAGGTTTATCCCCAACCTGGCTGAACATCTTAGGAAAATGACTGAAATGCTAAAGAAAGACGCAGGAATCAGGTGGACTGTTGAAGCCAAAAAATCTTTCGAGTCAGTAAAACTTGCACTCACCCAAGCCCCTGTCCTTATCAGCCCTGACTTCTCAAAAGATTTTCTGATTTTTTCATTTGCCTCCCCCCACACAATAGCTGCAGTTTTGCTGCAAACAAATTCGAAAGGTAAGGAACAGCCTATAGCTTTCTTCAGTAAAGCCTTAAGAGATGCACCCTTAAAATACAACATTATGGAAAAGCAGGCCTATGCCCTGATTAAGGCCTTAAAAGACTTTAGGGTGTATATTCTGCATTCTCACACCATTGCCTATGTGCCAAACACAGTGGTCAAAGATATCTTGTCCCAAGACCCAGATGGGAAAAGGGGCAAATGGATTGCCACGATTTTAGAATATGACATTGAAATCAAACCCACTAAGCTGATCAAAGGTCAAGGCCTGGCCCAATTGATGGCTGAAACTAATCTACAGGCCCTTGATATCAACATGATGAATGCCCTGGATGAGCAGGAAGGATTGCCCTATCCAACTATTGAGGAGCAGTTTCAGAACTCTCCTTGGTACATTGATATCCTTTACGTGCTCACACACCTCAATGCCCCTCCGGAACTGTCCAAAACAAAGGCCAGATTCATAAAACTCAAAGCTAGAAATTACTGCATTTTGAATGAGAGTCTATATTGGAAAAATCCAAATGGCCTTTTACTGAAATGTTTGTCTGAAACCGAAGCTGAAAGAATCAAACACGAATTCCATGCTGGGGAATGTGGGGGCCACCTGAGTTGGAAGGCCACTGCAAATAAGATACTCAGGGCTGGTTACTATTGGCCCACACTCTTCAGTGATGTCCATAAAATGATCCTCACCTGCCACAAATGCCAAATTTTTGAGGGCAAAAGAAAGCTCCTCCCCCTCCCTCTGCAACCTATCACCATAGAAGGTCCTTTCATGCAATGGGGCTTAGACTTGATTGGAGAAATTCACCCCTCTTCCTCTGGGCAACACAAATGGATCTTGACTGCTACTGATTACTTCACTAAGTGGATTGAAGCCATACCCACTAGGAATGCCACTGATTCAGTCATCATTAGGTTCCTAGAAGACTTCATCCTGTCTCGGTTTGGCTGCCCAAGGAAAATAATCACTGACAATGCTGCTGCTTTCGGATCCAAAAGAATGATTGATTTATGTCACAGGTACGGAATTGCGCTTGGACATTCAACTGCCTATTACCCCCAGGGTAATGGCCTAGCTGAGTCATCAAACAAAAGCCTGGTTACCATCATTAAGAAGCTGCTGGAAGAGAACAAGAGGTCTTGGCATAAAAAGTTGATACATGCTTTGTGGGCAGACAGGCTCACTACAAAGAAGTCTATTGGCACCTCACCCTTTCAGCTGGTTTATGGGACAGAAGCAGTTTTCCCCACTAGCCTTGGGACACCAGTAGTAAAGCTTATTCAAGAGGTCCAATCGGAAGAAGACAACATGATAAGGAGAATTAACGCAACAATCCATCTCCAGCAAACAAGGGAGCAAGTTTATGACAGAGCTATCAGATTGCAGGAAAACATGAAGAGGTAGTTTGACAAAAGAACCAAAGCAGCAAGTTTCAAAGTTGGGGACAAAGTCCTGAAGTGGGATTCAAGAAGAGAGGATAAAGGCAAACATGGCAAATTCGACAGCTTGTGGCAAGGTCCGTTCATCATTCAAGCCACTGTGGGTCCTAATGCGTTTTTCTTGCAAGAAACTGATGGTACAGAGCTGTTTGGGGGTCCTGTCAACGGCAGGATGCTCAAACACTATCTCTGCTAATTCTCCGTTTCCATGTTCCATTTCCATTGTATATACCGTTGCAAATTTTCATTTTCAGCAAAAGTGAAGAAAATGTTCCGAAAAAAACAGAATGAGAAGAGAGGTTCAGACATGCTCAAAACATGAACCTCTGTGGAAAAAGATTGGCTCTAATAAACTCAAAACCTGAGCCAAAAGGAACAAGAATAGCTGGTCCTAACAAGCTCAAAATCTGGATCAGCAGTAAAAGAACATCCAGCTCTAATATGCCCAAAATCAGAGCTATAGTAAAGGAAAGGAGTGACTCAAACATGCTCAAAACCTGAGTCACAAGAAAGAAAGAAGGATGTTTCACAGTTGTGGAATTCCATGCCTTCACAGTTTTGTTTTCTTCCAATTTCTGCCCAGCAAGTCAGACTGTCTAATCCTGGCTTGGCTGTGTTTAAATTTCCTGTCTTAGAATGTAGGTGAAGAAACCTGTTGAACAGTTTAATCTCAACAGGTAGTAGTGTAGGTAGAGAGAGAAGATGAGGCCAACAGTCTAATCTGGCCTCATGGAGCAATAAGGGTAGAATTAGAATAGGTTTGTTTTGTTCTGCAAATAAATGCAAAGGATCTGCTAATTCAAATGCACCCATAGGGAAGATTGTTAGAACTCTAGTTTGGGTAGGTAGATTGGTTGGGAAAATGTTTCTGTTGATTTGGTTGTCTTCATGGTTTGTGGCAGCAGATCAAAGAGAGATATGGATGGTTCAAGCAGTAGGCACCTGGCCTACACCAAGAGATCATCTTCTGGTTTCTTGGCTCCTTCAAAAAGAAGCCATCCCCATGTGGAGCCACTGTTAGCCCCCCTATGAATTTTTGACAAGCAATTAGGGGGCTAATGTGTTGTTGAGTCTTCAAGGAATGCTTTTCCCATGAAAATACAGTCCCCTTGAAGCCTCTTTGTGCCCTTCATCCTTTGATGGTTTCCCCTCTGCTGATTCCCCTTTTAAAGCCCCTCTGCTGATAAAGAAATGCCCAAAGATTCCATCCCCCCTTTATTTTTCCCCCATCTAGCCTCTTTTTATCCCTCATTTTTCCCCCTTTCTATTTCCCCATTTACCCTTCAAATTCCCCCAAAAATCCCCTTTAATTTCCACCCTTCCCCCTTTGATGGCCATTATCCCCCTATATTTCTCTATCGTTCCCCCTCCTTCACCTTTTAAAATCCATTAAAAGGGGCCAAAACCCACTTTCCGACCTTATTATAAGGCCTGGCCCCTTTCCCGCTGGCCCCTTTCCAACCACTTCCCCACGTGACCCATCCCCAGGACCAAGCGCTTAAGTCCCGGGGCCATTCGCAATCGGAGCATCGGCGGGGGTCTATTTCCTTTGTAAAACTCAAAAGCCCCGATGCGATTGATTTTTAACGTAAGTCCCACGATGCGTTGTGTGCCGTCGATCTATCATAGATCTGACGGCGGAGCGCTAATCGCATTACCCCATGCAATCGCAATCGCAACTCTCCGCGTCCGACCTCCGATTGATCGCAAGCCTGTCTCCCGATCCTCCGATCACGTCTCCCACCGTTGATCTTTCACGCACATCGACGGTCCGCGCTCAATCGCGCCCGCCCCTCCGATCACAATCGCAACGCTCATCACGCCCCCCCCGATTGGGATCCTCCGATTCAATCCCGACCGTCCATCTCCCCACGATCCAACGGTTGGCGCTCAATCGCAGCAACGCTCCGATCGCTGATCGCAGGTCCTTTGTTTCCCCTCCGATTAAATCCCCGCCGTCCGTTTGTTGCATGATCCAACGGCTCAGCGCTGATCGCATCATCGCCCGTCGCCCCTCCAGTTTCTCCTTCCGATTTCATCCCTGCCGTTGATCCGGACCCGAGATCAACGGTTATCGCTTAATCGCATCGTCCCTCTAATCGCAATCGGAACTTTTTAGATATGTGTTGCGATTGATGATCGCTCCGACCTCCGATTGCGATGGTGCGATCAGATCTTCGCCGTCCGTTCCATCCGTGATCCGACGGCTGTCGTTAAATCGCCCTCCGCCTCCACTGGGTCCCACTCTTATATTCGTTTCCGTTGCATTTCATGCGTTTTGCCCATCTTGTGTATAGTCCCGTTACTCAATCTCCACCGTTGATCTTTTCCCCAGACCTAAATCTAACGGTCTGCGCTGCACTCCACCATCAAACGTACCGTTCATAAGTTTCACTCCTCCGTCTGCATCTCCACTGTTTTCATCATTCCGCCGCCTTTCCACCGCCTCCACTGCATTTCTCCGCCACCACTGCCAGATCTTAACAGGTTTATTTTATGAGGCGAAACAGCACAGAGAGGCCATTTCAGCCGGCCAGCGAAGCAGCAGAAGCAGGATCTGAGAAGGATTAGAGCCTGTAATTGAAGATTGATATTTTAATCCGACAGTCAAAGGATTCAAGCACAGTTTGAAGACCAATGAGCGCACCAGGAAGCCATTACTGCGCTACCTAACAGCAGAGCACATTTCCCTCTAAAAGTACACCTTCCTGCAGCGCCTCCATGCTTCCTCAAGCCCATAAGCAATAAATTGCATTGACAGAACTTCTCCGGGGACCGCCGAGCAGCATTAAAGAAGCATGGAGGGCCATACAGACTTCCATCCAGTTCGTTCCTTTCAACAGGGCCGAACAGCAGAGCACAGAGCTCCAGGCGCCGAAAGAGCTCCAAAGGAACACCAGAGGTCAAAATCTGACCTGACAGAAATCTCCGGACCAGATCACATAGTACCTACAGCGCTGCAACAAGCCGTTAAGTAGCATGGGCGTGGACACTCCGCCGATTCTGTCTTAATGACATTCGTTTATTGTATTTCCTACCGGGGCTTCTTCCTCTTCTCCTATAAAGATCCCTGAGCATGAATTGCAAAGGTTGTTGTTAGTTTTATCAGCGAACTGCAAGTATTCTGTCCCGAGCCAAGTTAACTGTGTAACAGTTGTATGATAGGCTGAGAAACATGATGTATTCAGGCTGAATGTAAAAGCTTTGGGCAGTGATGTACCTGATTGGTGTAGTGTTTAAACATGATAAGCAGTTTTCATTGGATCCTGATCTACAGCAGTTGGTGATGTTCTTCCTATCTCTATGTTTATTTCCATTTCATTTCATGTTCTTCTGACTGACATCTGAATGCATGATATAAGATTTACCCTTGCCAGCTCTCTCAGTCTTGAATGTTTTCTGCCCATATGTGTGTCTGAATATTGTTTTTAATTGACTAAACCAGTGTAGTGGATGATTATTGCCTACTCTCTGATGTGTGAGTTGGTAAAATCGGTATTCAGATGTTTTTGTTAAGATTTAATTGAAAGAGGCTAGGAACATTGGGAGGGGTAAAGCCTGTCGCTGCCTCTTCATGACCTTCCCTTCCATATAAACCTTTTCAGGATCCCTCGTGTTGCCTATGGTTTTGTCCAAGCAGGTCTGGAGTTAAATGACCTCTGGCCTGATCTATAGACAGAATCAGATGGTTTTCCATCTTTCATTCTCATCACTTCGTGTTCCATCCCACTAATCAGTCTTTGAGATCCAAATGCTCTAGATGACTAGCCCAATTGAAGCTTACACCTTGAACATAAGTAAATCCTTTCTTGACTCCATTGCCCAATGGCCTTGATGTTCCCTGAGTTATCTACCTTTGCCTAGCTTCCTTCTTTACCCATCCTTGTCTTGCGATGAAACCTTCCTTCCTGATTCTCAACAACCAAACTCAAACAATCAAACAAGTGACCTTGAGCCAATAACTAGCCTAAAACCATAATTTAGAACTTCAAAGACATATATCCTTTGATAATCATAGAGAGCAATGGCCTTGATGTTCCCTGAGTTATCCACCTTTGCCTAGCTTCCTTCTTTACCCATCCTTGTCTTATGATGAAACCTTCCTTCCTGATTCTCAACAACCAAACTCAAACAATCAAATAACCAATCTTGAGCCTATAACTAGCCTAAAACCATAATTTAGAACTTCAAAGACATATATCCTTTGATAATCATAGAGATATCCCTCTCTGGACCTAGGAGGGCTAGATCCTAAGGTCTGAAAGTGGTTCTATGTTGTCTCATCTTTTGGTCTTTGTCAACCTGGCCAAAACATGGGAACCCCAACATAATGGCGACTCCACTGGGGACCTCTGAGTGCTTCTCATTTCAAACAACCTCAAAAACTTAGAACCCTGAACCCTGGCTAGGTTGACGGTAAGTCACACCTTTGACGGTGAAGCACTGTGGTGGACAGTGTACCCTAGAATCATCCTAAACCCTCCACCTGGCGACTCCATTGTTCCTAAACGTTAAGGACTCCACTGGTGATCAGTAGGCCTGTTGATTATCTTGGTTTCACATCAGACTCCACTGGCTGACCAGTCCCAAAGCATAATGAAGACTCCACAGGGAGACCAGTTCCCAAGACAACATTAACCACAGTAGAAATAACAAGAAGGGCTAAGCTGCCTGGCTTATAAACAGCACTCTGGCTCACAGAACCATTCATACAAGAGCCTTCCCCGATCCAAGCCCACCTGAAACAGTTGATAATCCTGAGAAAATCCTTAAAAGGACACCTGTGAGTAGGAGATCAACTACTTCCAGCAACACTCATAGAGCCAATTCGGCACCGGAGGATCTTGCAGCTCTATCAGACCCTTTCTTCGACCTAGACCTTCAAAACAGATTACCTAGAACTAGGTCTTTCAGTGTCTCAGACCAGCTAGACACTAGGGACAGCGAAACCCCTCCTTCCACACCACCTGATCTCCACTTTCTCCAAAACTCGGGGCTTTCTCACCCTAGGTCTGCTCAACAGACTTCGACTGGTCCTGCCATCCCTGTCATCCAACTACCAGCTGCTCAAGCCAACCCTATACCTCATCAGAACCTCATCATGGCAGCCTGGTATGCACCTCTAGTTTTACCTCAGCCTTTACTGCCCTTACCAAATGATTATCAATCAAAAATCCCACATTTCCTTGCTAAAGAGCCTACAACAGCACAACAACATGTGGATAAAATGGAGGACTCTTTTGATTATATGGAAATTGATGATGAAACAATCAAAATGAGAATTTTTGCACAGAGCCTAGGGGGAGAGGTTAAAAAGTGGTTTAAAAATCTACCTGCTGGTAGCATCAATGATCTGCCTGCTTTATACCAGACTTTCATTAATAAATGGGAAACTAGGGCAAACCCTCGTCAAATCCTAGAAGAATACATGTCCCTTAAGAGGAACACAGGAGAGAGTGTCCATGATTACACCACTAGATTCAACAGCATTTACAATGCTCTCCCTCCACAAGGTATGGCCCTAGCAAAATATCCTGATGGATTTGATGCTGACATGGCCTATGAGCTTAGAGATAAAGAGTACACCACTTTGGAAGACATGCAGAAAGGGGCAGTAAACATAGAAGCAAATTTGATTGAAAAAAGGGCCAAGCTGAGAGTTGAGAAGAGAGTAACATACAAATATGACACTATAGCCTCCACTTCAGATCCTAATATTGACAGATTGTCTAAGAATCTGGATAAATTATGCCAAGTGGTCGAAAAGATGGCTATCACGCAGAACAGGAACCAAAATCAAAATCAAAATCAGAACTTTAGAAGAAACAACAACATTCCCAACAGACAGAAAGAGTCAGATCAGCAAGTCATTCCCCCTTTCCAAAACTTTTTGAATGAGGATGAGGGAATCATAGAAGAATCTGAAGGGAATGTGATAAACATGTTCGAAACGGAGGATTCAATCCTAAACTGTGATTCAGAAGAATACCAACCCTCAACCTCTTATGGGGAGGAGGAGTGGTTTGAATCTGAGGATTATAGGTTGGGATTCGAGAATGCCATATTACAGGTCAGAGAAAAATATGAGCTCAGGAGTAAAAATAACCAAGACTCTTCCAAACCCAAAACTCCCGAAGTAACTATCAAAAAGAGGCCTGAGAAATCTTCTAAAGTCACTGCTGTAAACAATAAATCAACAACGGAGAGTTCTGAGGAAAACCAACAGAAAGACAACCAAAACAATGAAAAACAAAGTCAACTAACTAGCAGCACTAGCACTTCAGTTAGCGCTCCTGATAAAAATGTTTCCACACATGTACATAATGATAAAACACACATTGATTCAGCTACTAAGGTAGTTTCAAATAAAACAGATTTGAACATTCCCAAAAGTCAATCCACCTTCAGTTTAGAAAGTGAGATCGCAAAGATCAAAATCTCTGTACCATTATCTGAGCTGGCCACTCAGGATGTATACAAAGGCCAAATTTTGAAAGCCTTAAATCTGGGGGAAATAAATGACTCTGTAAATTTTAATGATGATCAACCCGCCCTCCTATTTGGTCCAAAAATCGAGGGGAAGTTTCAAGAGGGGGTAGTCCCACCTTTTTATATCAGTCTTAACATCCATGACAAGATCCTCCACAACGCAATGCATGATTCTGGAGCCTCACACAACCTGATGCCTAAGGTAGTAATGGAAAGGTTAGGCCTAGAAATCACCAGACCCTACAAAGACTTATATTCTTTTGACTCGAGTAGAGTAAAATGCCTAGGCCTCATCAAAGACTTATGTGTGAGCCTAACTCAGATTCCTGCAAAATGTATGGTCATGGATGTAGTGGTGGAAGACGTGCCACCCAAATATGGCATGTTACTATCTAGATCATGGGGAGCCAAGCTGCAAGGCACCATGCAGATGGATGGCTCATATGCCACTATCCCTATATTTGGCCAATCAAGAAGACTGTATAGAGAATCCAAAATGAAATTCCTGGTCAGCAGCCCCGAGAAACCTGAAAATTCACCATTATACTCTGTGCATACCGATCTTGACTCCTTTATTCTTTGTAATGATGAATCCTTGGAAGAGCCAGCGTCCCAAAATAGGCATTCAAACGAGAACACCGAGCCTACATACCTCCCAACTCAACCTAATAGCGAATCCAGCTATGAGGGAGGAAGTGAAGTGGAAGTAAACAAAGAACCCTTGTGGGAAATGAACTTTGACGGATCCTGCACTAGACAAAACGCCGGAGCAGGAGTGTGGTTACGTAACACCGAAAATGACCACGCGGAGAGCCACGCCGTCAATCTTCATTTCAAATGCACGAATAACATCGCAGAATATGAGGCTCTAATCTTGGGCTTAAATCTGCTGAAAAAGTTAGGAGCCCGAAAGATAGCCGTGAGAGGGGATTCAGAGTTAGTAATCAAACAGGTGAATGGTGAGTATTCAACAAAACATCCTAGACTAAGAGCATACAGGAATGACACCTTAGACTTGCTGCAAACATTTGTTGATTATGAATTAGTGTTCATTCCTAGGGGTCAAAACGCTATTGCAAACGGACTAGCCTGCCTGGCTAGTTCCTATCCTAAGGCCTCAGTTGACCAACAGATCATCATACAGACTAAATTCAGACCTGCAGTGTCGGACAATGAAAAATACTGGCAGGTTTTTGAAGGAGACAAACAGGTTGAAGATTTCCTGACGGGCAGAAATGAGTTTGAATTTTCTGATTCAGACTCAAAATCTGATGACAGTTGCTCAAGTAAGGATTCCCCAGATGAACTAAAAACGCCTTGTAGTATAGAAATAAACTCCTTTTCTGAAGAAACTGGGGATTCAACCATAAAACGTGAGAACGCAGATAGAGAGGAAATGGAGGTGCTGCAAGCCAAAGACAAGAACATACCAAGAGGCTTAGCACCCTTAGAGGACCTCTTCGATTTTGATGATGTTGCAAAGAAGCCCACAATAGAGCATGCAGAATCAGATATAGAAGAATGTAACGTAGGCACTAAAGACAAACCCAAAATGATAAAGCTGGCTAAGTCTATACCTGCAGACATGAAGAAAAGATACATTGACCTGTTTAAGGAATTCATTGATGTGTTTGCATGGAGCTATGAAGACTTAAAGGCCTACGACACCAACATTATACAACATAAGATACCACTGAAGGAAAATCAGAAACCTTTCAGACAAAAACTCCGTAGAATTAATCCAAAACAATTGCCTGCGGTCGAAAAGGAAATTAAAAAGATGTATGATGCAGGCATTATAGTCCCTGTGAGGTTTTCTGATTGGGTATCAAACTTAGTAGCTGTAAGAAAGAAAACGGGGGAGATTAGACTTTGCATAGACTTCAGAAACCTTAAAAGAGCTTCCTTGAAAGATAACTACCCTTTGCCTAGAATGGAGCATATCCTACAGAAGGTAGTGGGTTCTAAAAGAATCTCCCTGCTTGACGGTTTTTCTGGATACAACCAAGTTCTGGTTCTCCCAGAAGATCAACTCAAAACATCCTTCACCACTCCATGGGGCACCTTCATGTATGTGAAAATGCCTTTTGGATTGATGAATGCTGGAGCTACCTTCCAGAGAGCAATGGATATTGCTTTCTCAGATGAGATTGGACACTTTATAGTTATCTACTTGGATGACTTAACTGTCTTCTCTAAAACAGAAGAAGAACACTTAAAACATCTGAGGAAATTTTTTGAAAAATGTAGAAGGTATGGTCTGTCCTTGAATCCTAAGAAGTCTGTTTTTGGGCTGCAAGAGGGTAAGCTTCTAGGCCACATCATATCCGAGAAAGGGATTAGGATAGACCCCCAGAGAGTTGAGGGAATACTTCAAATTACACATCCGAGAAACATCAAGGAGCTACAGTCGTTCGTTGGGAAGATCAATTTCCTTAGAAGGTTTATCCCCAATCTGGCTGAACATCTTAGGAAAATGACTGAAATGCTAAAGAAAGACGCAGGAATCAAGTGGAATGTTGAAGCCAAAAAATCTTTTGAGTCAGTAAAACTTGCACTCACCCAAGCCCCTATCCTTATCAGCCCTGACTTCTCAAAAGATTTTCTGATCTTTTCATTTGCCTCCCCCCACACAATAGCTGCAGTTTTGCAGCAAAAAAATTCGGAAGGTAAGGAACAGCCTATAGCTTTCTTCAGTAAAGCCTTAAGAGATGCACCCTTAAAGTACAACATTATGGAAAAGCAGGCCTATGCCCTGATTAAGGCCTTAAAAGACTTTAGGGTGTACATTCTGCATTCTCACACCATTGCCTATGTGCCAAATACAGTGGTCAAAGATATCTTATCCCAAGACCCAGATGGGAAAAGGGGCAAATGGATTGCCACGATTTTAGAATATGACATTGAGATCAAACCCACTAAGCTGATCAAAGGTCAAGGCCTAGCCCAATTGATGGCTGAAACTAATCTGCAGGCCCTTGATATTAACATGGTGAATACCTTGGATGAGCAGGAAGGATTTCCCCATCCAGCTGTTGAGGAGCAGTTTCAGAACTCTCCTTGGTACACTGATATCCTGTACGTGCTCACACACCTCAATGCCCCTCCGGAACTGTCCAAAACAAAGGCCAGATTCGTAAAACTCAAAGCTAGAAATTATTGCATTTTGAATGAGAGTCTATATTGGAAAAATCCAAATGGCCTTTTACTGAAATGTTTGTCTGAAACTGAAGCCGAAAAGATCAAACAAGAATTCCATGCTGGGGAGTGTGGAGGCCACCTGAGTTGGAAGACCACTGCAAATAAGATACTCAGGGCTGGTTACTATTGGCCTACACTTTTCAGTGATGTCCATAAAATGATCCTCACCTGCCACAAATGCCAGATTTTTGAGGGCAAAAGAAAGCTCCTCCCCCTCCCTCTGCAACCTATCACCATAGAAGGTCCTTTCATGCAATGGGGCTTAGAATTCATTGGAGAAATTCACCCCTCTTCTTCTGGGCAACATAAATGGATCTTGACTGCTACTGATTACTTCACTAAGTGGATCGAAGCCATACCCACTAGGAATGCCACTGATTCTGTCATCATTAGGTTCCTAGAAGACTTCATCTTATCTCGGTTTGGCTGCCCAAGGAAAATAATCACTGACAATGCTGCTGCTTTCGGATCCAAAAGAATGATTGATTTTTGTCACAGGTACGGAATTGCACTTGGACATTCAACTGCCTATTACCCCCAGGGTAATGGCCTAGCTGAATCATCAAATAAAAGCCTGGTCACAATCATTAAGAAGCTGCTGGAAGAGAACAAAAGATCTTGGCACAAAAAGTTGATACACGCCTTGTGGGCAGACAGGCTCACTACAAAGAAGTCTATTGGCACATCACCCTTCTAGCTGGTTTATGGGACAGAAGCAGTTTTTCCTACTAGCCTTGGGATACCAGTGATAAGACTCGTTCAAGAAATCCAATCAGAAGAAGACAGCAGGATAAGGAGAATCAATGAAACAATCCATCTTCAACAAACAAGAGAGCAGGTTTATGACAGAGCAGTCAGAGTGCAGGAAAACATGAAGAGACAGTTTGAGAAAAGAACCAAAGCAACAAATTTCAAAGTTGGGGACAAGGTCCTAAAATGGGATTCAAGAAGAGAGGATAAAGGCAAACATGGCAAATTCGACAGCTTGTGGCAAGGCCCGTTCATCATTCAAGCCACTGTGGGTCCTAATGCGTTTTTCTTGCAAGAAACTGATGGTACAGAGCTGTTTGGGGGTCCTGTCAACGGCAGGATGCTCAAACACTATCTCTGCTAATTCTCCGTTTCCATGTTCCATTTCCATTGTATATACCGTTGCAAATTTTCATTTTCAGCAAAAGTGAAGAAAATGTTCCAAAAAAAAAAGCGGGATGAAAAGGGAGGTTCAGACGTGCTCAAAACATGAACCTCTGAGGCAAAAGGATTGGCTCTAGCAAACTCAAAATCTGAGCCAAAAGGGAGCAAGAATGGCTGGTCCTAACAAGCTCAAAATCTGGATCAGCAGTAAAGGAGCATCCAGCTCTAAGATCAGAGCTGGAGCAAAGGATAGAAGTGACTCAAACATGCTCAAAACCTGAGTCACAAGAAAGAAAGAAGGATGTTTCACAGTTGTGGAATTCCATGCCTTCACAGTTTTGTTTTCTTCCAATTTCTGCCTAGCAAGTCAGACTGTCTAATCCTGGCTTGGCTGTGTTTAAATTTCCTGTCTTAGAATGTAGGTGAAGAAACCTGTTGAACAGTTTAATCTCAACAGGTAGTAGTGTAGGTAGAGAGAGAAGATGAGGCCAACAGTCTAATCTGGCCTCATGGAGCAATAAGGGTAGAATTAGAATAGGTTTGTTTTTTTTCTGCAAATAAATGCAAAGGGTCTGCTAATTCAAATGCACCCATGGGGAAGATTGTTAGAACTCTAGTTTGGGTAGGTAGATTGGTTGGGAA